>JAUZST010019053.1:0-33110 GCA_034779995.1 Parotocinclus haroldoi
GGTCACCTCCCGCTGGTTTTGCTCTTGTCAACACAACTTTTCGGATTTCCTGACCTTTGATAAAAGCATAAATTCTCACGGGGATCCCAAAAATCCTCCCATATCTCGCAAACCTGCTTTGCATCCTCTAAGTGGCGACTTGTGGCTTATTTTTCTTATTCGCTCTCACGTTCTTTGGTCTGATAAAGCATAATTTTGGTCCAAATAAGCGAATAACATTACACGTATATAATAGGATTTGTTTTGGATTTGGTCCAAATAAGCGGCTAGTCCCATTAACCGGTGGTCCAATTAACTGGATTCGACTGTACTTATATACCATATAGTGTACTTCTCAAACAATGCAGTACTTACTTGCACCTTGATATACTTTAAATGCCAAAGTGCTTTTTTGACTAAGTGGTTATGTAATTATGTAATTATTTGTTTGTAATTATTATACAACTTTATCATTAGTAAAAACAACAAATCTATCCTTGGCACATGGCACACCTGTAACCTGATCTTAGAACTATTACTCAAAAATACGGCTTTACTTTTATTAATAGTGGTAAATTTCAGTGAATGACACAGCCAGATGTTTGCATTTGTGTAGATAAAAAGTCTTTGTCAGACAACATTGCAAACTCTGCATCTTAATGTAATATTTTTCAACAAGCTACAACCCCTAATCAGAAAACGTTGGTACATTGTTTGTATATTTAACATTAATGTTAGCATCAATGGCCATTTCAGCAACACACACTATAGACAAGCATACAATAAGACTAGTTGTATATACTCTCATCTTTACCCTGAGATCAAACCTAGGACCGTCTTATTGTGAGGCAGCAGTGCCATCCACCAAGCCATTGGGGACAGTACGCAAGTTGTGCATACTGAATATGTATATTCTTTAAAAATCAGTCCATCTTACAGTTACTTTGACTTTTTTTTACTGCAGACAGTGTGAACCCAAGATATTTCATGTTTCCAAAAAATGGGGCAATTTAGGGCTAGTAATGAGGTAAAAAGTAATGATATGATTTCAACGATATTTCAGTGATATGATGTCAAAAAGTAATTGAAATCCTGATTTGGTACAAAAGCAATATAAATAAATAAAATATTTTTTTTCTTTCCATATATATATAATGTTTTAACTTTTTTAGATTTGAGATTGTAAATGAGGTGTTTACTCTCCCTGTTTATTTGCTAAAGTCAAAATATTTTGAGTACCTTGTATGGGTTAATATACATGACTAAGTGTGCAATTATTTGGAATCAGATATTCTAATACACCCAATGATCAATTTATTAGGTACACCATCCTTTTTTATCAGTTCCAATTACCATATTGATACACTTTTTAGTTTTACACTTACATGATGTAGTTAATCTGTTTCATACTTTACTTTGTTAGTCTGCTTGAATCTGCTGCCTAATAGTCAGGACCCCCACAAATTTGGTACTATGTGGGCAATTCTCAACATGGTTACATGGACGTGGTGGTGGTGTGTTAGTGTGTGTTTTGCTGCTATGAGTGGATCAGACATAGCAGTGCTCCTAGAGTGTCAATGCTGGCCTGAAAATAGTCACAAACACAAACAAGAATAGGAGCTGCTGTCTCTGACTTTACAAGGTGGAATGATGTGGTAGATGTGTGTAATAGAGTGCACATAGAGTGAATACAGTGTTGGAAAGCTCCAGCAGCACTGCTGTGTCCATTCATAACAGAACAACACCACCATATCAGTGTCACTGCAGTGCTCAGAAAGATCCACCCTTGAAATGGTACCTGATATGTGGTGGTCCTGACCATTAGAGAACGAGTAAACGGGACGAACAATGTAAGGAAGGAAAATAGTAATATATAATATAGTAATATGGGCAATATGTGAAGCAAACAAGGATGTGTACCTAATAATGTGACCTTGTATTGTGTCTTGCACAGCATACCTACAGTGAAAATAATTTTAAAATTTAAATAATTTACTACTTTGAACAATATGACTACTACGACACATAGCCTGCCATTAGACTGATAACTGTATTTTATATTTTTCAAATGCTCACTATTCTGCATTCTGCACTGTTGCTATGTAGCCAGCTGCTAGTCGGTCCTACTGGGAAATGTTATGTTAAAAGTGATTCAAATAGTTAATTGATTGCTTTTAACCAAAGTCGTATTTTGTGGTAGGTAGATAAGTGATGTACAGGTAAAAGAAGAAATATGTAAACCCCCTAATGAAAGGCAGATTGCCAGTACATTGAGGAAATATACCACTACCTGATATAGCAGTAAAACTGTTTTCAATTATCCAGCTATGCCTTCCATTGGAGGTAAACATGGTAATCTGCCTATACAGATCACCATGCATATAATGATTGCGTTGCCTCAGTAGAGATGATATTTGTAATTGTTTTTTTTAATTCCAATTTGGTTTGCTATCTTATTATTATGATGTATTTTCAGGCCTGAAACACTTCATAAGTTACAATGTATATAATGTTTTTTTTTTTCAACTTTGTATTGTGACCTGTTTTCTCCTATTCTGCATCAGTCTATTTTCTCTATTGTTCTGAGGAAAAGGTTACAGTGACTGCAGCAGTAAGGTGGATGATTGAACTCCTGCAGTCACTGTAACCTTTTTTTTCTGGACGGCGCTGCTGTTTGTCTTTCTCTAAGTGCTAATCCAAGAGAGTTTAGTAAAACTGTAAAACTAGTAAAACTGTATGTGAAACCATATTTACTTAATTGAGTGTTTGTTCTGTTGGGTTGACTGTGTTCAATTTACGTATTATTAATAACTCTTATATATATTAGCACATTATCATATAATCATATATTATATGTATATGTTAGTAATTGACTCTAACATATACATTCTGGACATTACGATGGGCATCACGGTGGGCAAGGGTTCAATCCCAGGGTGGAGCGACCTGGGTCTTTTCTGTGTGGAGTCTGCATGTCCTCAACATGTCTGTGTAGGTTAACTCTGGGTTTACTCCGGTTTCAAAGTTCAAAGTTGTTTCAAAGTATAGATGTAACCTTGTGTGTCTTGCTGACATGGGCCACTGATGCCGATGGTGTTAGTTAAATAGACCAAGCAAAAACAACAAGACATAAACAATATATGCAATCTGTTTATGAAGGTGCCTTATTCAAAGACACTAGATGGCTTTGAATAAAAAGGATGGATCTTTGTCTTGATGATGGCCCTGGCTGGGTGACCTAATTGAGAAGTTCTCAACTAATTAGAACGAAGCATCTCGTACCTTAATATCTGTTTCTGCCAGTGACCCTTGAGCACTATTTGGATAAAAACCAAAGGCAGTTTGGTGAACAGTGGAGACAGAGTTGACTACTCTTAAAGAAGGTTGGGCTTGCACCCTAATTTGCACATTTTGTGAGGAACCCCATCATGCATCTGTAATGAAGAGAATAAGATTTTTAGTAGGATGGACCTGAAGTTGTTGACCAAGAAAAACAACTGACAAACAAACATAAGATGCATCTGTGACAAAAAGTTAAAGAATATGTATGACCTCAAAATCCATCTGTCCAGAATAAAATGTTTAAAAAAGAGTAAAAAGTGTGCATCTTTCAGTGTTGCCAATGAATGGAGGTGTGCTAAAGATGTTTGGATCTTTAAGGAAGAATATTTCAAGATTATCATTCGGTTTAGAACTATTTGCTTCTTTGTGCAGATGAAAAAATGATTTTCATCACCTAAAGCACGAATACATTGGTACCTCAGAGCAGTGCAGCGGGATCTCTGGGACCTCCAGCTGCTTGGAGTATATAGTCTCTTGAACATATTCTACGCAGCTGCCCCAATGCCCTTGGTGATGTATCCCAGCACATCTCAAAGACTTAAGATGTCTTTAAAAGTTGCATAATAAATCTATGATTTATGTATTAACATAATAATGGTAGATATGGATCACTGCTATGCCACAGTCTAACATTATGCTTTTTACGATTTCCAGCATAAAATGTTAAATATATAAACATAGATTTAAACATTGATTTAAAATAAATGTAACAACTTTTAATATGTGTCTCCGATGTGTCTCTAATATCTGCATTATTAGTTCAGAGAGCAGTTCCCCACTCTACCTTTACTTTAAACCTGCACACAGCAGCATCTATTTCTGTCATCCACAGCAGACCAAATGCAACCCGAACTGCCACGCTCAGCAGGGAAGCTGCAATGGCACAGCCTTGCACCGCTGAACTGAAACACCAACAGTCGATACTCAGCAGGAAGCTTGCTGAATACAACAGCCTGCTGAGGACATTTTCGTTCTCCCACTCAGCTTAACCGAATCCCAATGATGTAGCTCTTTGCATCACTTTTTTTTCACTAACACTTTTCAACCTAAGTGTTTTAATAAACCCTACTTCCTTTGGCTGTCCAGCAGAATTTGAGATTGGAACTTCAAAAATCCTTTAAAAAACAGCTTATGCAGAAGTACAGCACTTTGCATATACACTGCTCACAAACATTAAGGGAATTTTTTAAATGAAACATCCCCTAAATCTTGTGAGCAGTGTATACTCAGACATTCTTACTAGGTTAAAGTGTAAGATAAACATATGGTCATCAGTGAACCCCAATTAGTTTTCTTCACTGCACCGTCTGGAGGAATTTAGCTTTAGGTACAAACAGCCATCTGTCAGAACAGATGTGTCCAGTACTGTGTCGGGGCATACACCAACACACACACAAATACAAACACAGATTGAGACCTGGCCAGAGGGAGACAGAAAACCAAGGTTCTCGTTAAGGTGGGTCTGAGGGGGCATGGCAGTAGATCTGCCTTAAGCAATGTCTATGAGGAGGTCATGGAGGTTAAGAATTTGTTTTCTAGTCTTATCTCTCAGAATATGTTTTCATTTTAAATAAAAATACAACCATATGATTCTGTACAGACTCTGTGGTTTACAGAGATCTTGTGTTCATTGTGTAACACTAGCATGCACAGTATAATAATATTAATGAATTTCTAATTAACAATCTTGCACTGAGATCCAGGACTCTGAGATAACTCTCAAGTTTAAACTCTAAGGTTCCACACAGTAATTGTAAAACTAGTCTAAACAGTTTGAAGAGACTTTGTCTTTGAAACCACAAAGAGAAATGGAATAAAAACACAGTACAAGAAATCCAACCAACATGCAGAAACAAGATCTTGCAGTGTACTGACAGGCAAACTGATAATGAGAACAGCTCTCGACTCCTAGCACCAATCCCAGAGAGACAACACAAAGCTCAAGTACAAAAGCTCAAAGCACAACCCATGAAGTGTAAACACAAAGAAAACAGTTCAGACAACCATGATACGAAATGCATTAATAGATCAGCAATTTAATGTTTTAAGTGCCATTCTTTGATCAGGCAGAAATCTACTGCAGCTGTGAGTATTCTTGCAAGACCTTTTGAAACTCTGAAGGGAAAACTGGAGAGCATGACACACATATGAAGATCCCCACAGCTCTGCTGCACCAACACTACTTGTTATATTACTGTGCTGCCCAATATCCAAATTCACTCTTGTGTAACAATCACCTTATCCAATATTAATACAAAAAATACAGAATTCTGGTGATTTAGAGAGATTTAGGTATAAATATAGCAACTATTCATGACAAGTGTATTTTGTCAGACCAAATAACACCGGATCTAGAGAACATATGTTTGCAGCAGTCCTAAGAATGAATTACTTTTCAAAACATAAATATAATAGACCCACATAAAATTAAAACAGTTTGTCAGATCATGATCCAAATTTAAACATAAGTTTGGGGAAAGGGGAAACCTGTTTGGCCAAGTGAGCAACATGGTAGTCCTACTGATAGAAATCCAAAGGGATTATATCACAAGAATCTGGTGACAGCCTGAATGGACCCCTGCGACTTTTTCACTTTTTTTAGAAAGGTCAGTTTAGTGATGGTTTGCGTTTGACCAGGGTCAGTGATTCTGTTTGTGACCTCACTATTTACAAATTGCCTTATCAATGAACAACAGTTGACAACAGTCAGTCAGGAATCTGAATTATTTAAGGTTGTAATTTATGGCTAGAATGAATTAGCTGAATAAAGGCACATCTAACCCCACATTTCAACATATGAGTGCTGTGTTACAGGGTCTTGATGAACAAGGTCAGAACAGCAGTTGCTGCTGCTACACCCATAGTGGTTTTAGGTCATCCAGCTTAACGTTTAGTGGCAAATCACCTATCTCTCTGAGTCTAATACTGAGCAAAAGGCAAAACCTGTTTTTTTCAGCAGCTCATTGTAGGCATTGTGATTCAAATTTACTGTCACCTCAATCAAATGACCTAGAGTATTTCCAAATAATTAAAGCACCCCAAAACATCACAGAATCTCTACTAGTTTTAACCACACCTCGCACATAGTCCTCATTAAAGGTCCACTGAGGTCTCACTACACCTACCATGATTTACATACAGGCAGAAATAAGATTTAATGTATCTGACACATTTCCAGTCATGAACAGTCTAAAGTTTGTGTCTTTTTATCCATTCTAACCAGGTAACATGGTAAGCAGAACTGAGCAAAGGCCTCGTGTGCCACTCTATTCATGGTATGCTATATCCCAGATACCATACAGGACTCCCAGAAGAATTCTTGCTTAGAAGCAAAGTGATTTTTTTCACAAATCATACACACTGGGGGTCCCTGGTCATATGGCAACAATTCTTTCAAATCCTTCACACTATGGCCTTTGGGACACCAAAATGCAATCACTTATTTTTGCCGGGCATTAACATCTGCTTTGCAACCAATTTTCCACATATTGAATGAGACTTCACTGCAGTGTACCACCTCTTCTCAATCTATGACTTTTGTTGCTGACCCTGTAGGAATTAATAGCCTGCTTATGAGATCTGCAGGAGCCTGAAGTGACTACCCCTTTAAACATTTTATTACAAAAACTGCATTTTCGGAGAAACATGATGGATTTCCTATGATGGGTTGGCACCCAGAGTTGCCGTGTGGATTAAACGGAAGATGATGGATAGGTGTAGGTGTATCATTATTTAGCTATTTTAATATTATTGTATATCAAAAAGCTCCACAAGTATAGAAAGACAAACATATGTGGTCATGAATGCCTGGGGACTAACTTTAATATGAAGTTGTTGCGGATCGATAGATCCACAAAAACCCGGGCAGAACCCAAAATGCAGACACACAGATCACCACTCTTCAGTAACGGCTGTTTATTCGGCTGTCTATGCCAAAAGACACAATAGAGGAATGGACGACTATGTACATGGTGTGGTGGTGCTATGCAGGGTTATATATACATACATAAACATTTGTCTGAGTGAAGGCAATGGTAAATACAGTGCAAAAGTTCAGTGGTGGTGATGATAAATAAGTGAATGCGAAATCTACTACGTGTCGAGTCGAAGGTGCGGTGATGGCGTGAGGAAGACGAACACCCACAACGTGGAGCCCAGAACGGCGGAGGAGGCAGCATGGCACACAACACACACACACACACACGCCACACTGGGAGAAACCAAAATACGAGACAGAGGAACCAAGGGAAAAGTGTGGAACAGACAGAGGATGAAAAGAGAGAGCGTGCGAGTGAACGGGGTGAGGGCGGTGAAAATACCAGTGAAGCCTAACAGAAGTAGAAGAGATACAGAGGCAAATGAGAATCATGGGAGCATTAACAAGCAGATACCTTATTTGAACCATATCCCCTGTAATAAACACAGATCTCTTCAATTATGTAGTGGTGCTGGACTAAATAGCTGACATAAAAACCAGGTCAACATGGCCTGTTTAAACAAGACTTCATATTTACTTTGCATTAATCCACCATGAATAATAACAACGAGAAGGGCTGTTGTTGTGACTGGGTGTATGCATATTTAATCTCTGACTGGGTTTTAGAAGTCTATATCATACTGCCTCAGAATGTTAATAGCTGACTTCACCATGGCGATGTTTCATCTTTTCCGCTTTCATTTTTTCCGAACGCACCTGAATACAAATGTTCCATTATTTTGGACTGTACATAATATACATTATGGTAGAACTGAGCATTAAGGCTTTTTGCCTAAAATCACTGTTCCGGTGATGATTGATTGTATGCATGTGTAGCTATACACAGTCTATATAGATATATAGATTTGTAATAGTTCCAGTATTTCACAAAAGGGAGTACGCCCCTCACATTTGTGTAACTGTATCTTTCTGTAACACTGTAACACTGAAAATATGACACTTAGTAGTCAGTCTGCAGCTTGTATACCAGTGGAAATTTTCTGTACTCTCAAAATAACTCAACTCACAGCCATTAATGTCTAAACCACTGGCAACAAAAATGAGTACACCCCTAAAGGCAAATGGCCAAATTGTCAAAGTGTCAATATTTTGTGTGGCCACCATTATTTTGGGTCGTTATCATGTTGGAACTCTGCCCTGCGGTCCAGTTTCTAAAGGGAGGGGATCATGCTCTGTTGGCATTCATGGTTCCCTGAATGAACTGTAGCTCTCCACAGCCAGCAGCACTTATACAGCACCAAACCATTACATTCCCACCATCATGCTTGACTGTAGGGCAAGACACACTTCTGACCTGGTTGCCACCACACACGCTGCACCCCATATGAATCAAATCCATTTAGTTTACAGTTTAGATATCCGTGTCTGTGTGTTGTTAATTTAAAGGCACAGCATATTTCCACGGTTATACAAGCTGTAGACTGACTATTTTACATTATATAGAAGTGTCATATCTTCAGTGTTGTCCCATTAAAATATATAATAAAATAGTTACAAAAATCTGAGAGGTGAGTATACATACATGTGCAGATACTGTGCATGTATTTTAATAATAAGTATGCTATACAACATTTTATTATTTGTTATTTATGCTTTGTAGTGTACAGTTTTATCAGTTTGTAGGTACTACAAAAAATACATTCCTATTCTGTTCTGTTCTGTATTTCTTTCTGTTCTGTTCTCATTTGTTGTGTTATATTCTGTATTCATTTAATTTCATTCAATTCTCCTGTATTGTGTAATATTATGAAGTACATATTTTCTGTTGATTTGCCTCAATATACTGTATATTTAATTGGGTAGATAATGCAACTTTAGATATGTAGTTTAGTCTAAAGTGTAGAGTTGGGATTGTGTTTGTTACAGAGATAAAATCTCAGCTATATGGTCTGTTTTTGTCAGTGGGAACTGTCCGTGGTGCTGGACTGCCTGTAAAATGTACTTGTAGCACAGGTCTGATTGAGATGATACTTGAGTACTACAACACTAGTGTGTTTCCATTTCCTTACTGTGTTCGTGTGGGTTTACTCTGGGTTTCCTCCCACATTCAAAAGACTTGTTAGGTTAAATTGACACACTAAATTGCACCAGTACGAATGTGTCTGACTGTGGCAACCTAGCATTAAAGGTACTGGACTATAGACCAGAAGGTCTAGGGTTTAGATTTCATCTTTGACAAGCTGCCACTGTTGGGTCCTTGAGCAAGGCCCTTAACACACAATTGCTTGGACTGTAAGAATATGTTAATTGTAAATAATGCTAAATAAGGGTGTCTGCTAAATGACAGGGGGTTCTCCTTTACACAATATGAAGTACTCACACACTTTCCATACACACTTAAGTCGATTTAGTCTCTAACCGGCAATACAGGGTGCAAGGTTGGAACCAGCCCTGAAACACTTTAGAGGCAACAAGTGACCTAACACGTCTTTGAAACAGGTGGCGACCAAATTGATAGTTGAACCCGTATCACTGGAGCAGTGAGGCGACTGGACTAACCTCTGTGACACCGTAACTGTCGATGTAATTAATAATTTATCATATTGCATTTTGCATGTGAAAATATATTTACTATTCTATTTCTTTATGACTTACTCTATGCAATGTGTGGCCAGCCGGGAATACTGCACAACACATCATTTTTTTAGTTCGACTCAAAACTCAATAAAACCAGTTGTTTTCGCACACGTTTTCATTTTTAATTCCCAATGCATCACCTGGGCCAGCAGGCTAGATGAATCCAATGCTGCAGCAATCAGCGGAATGCAACCGCATTTCTCTCTCTCTCTCTCTCTCTCTCTCTCTCTCTCTCTCTCTTTCTCTCTCTCTCACTCTCTCTCTCTCTCTCTCTCTCTCGCGTACACATGTACACGTACACACCCGCACGCTCACACGTACACACACAGCTCGCACTGAACGTGTGTATACACATTTTCATTTCGTTACTGTCCTTATTTGTTGCACGTTTGAGCGGCACCAGCTGTCACACTTCAAGCTCCCGCATCTGAATAAATGGCTTATTTCTTTTCATGTTAGACTTCTCTTCGTTTGGTTCAGACTGAGCTGTTTACCCGCATCATGGCTGTACTGTATCCCTGTCGGAGGAGACAGGCGCTGGTTTGTGTCTTGACTGGGCTTCTTGGAGTCTGGTAAGTGTGAAGCGTACGGTTTGCTAATGCAGTGGTAGTAAAACCAATGCCTGTCCGTGTCTCGGTCTCCCGAAGTTCTACGGTTACAGTTAACCGGGTGGGCCCATAAGCGGTGCTGCTGTGTCAGTTCCCCTACATTTACTGTAAAATATATCTAAAGGACAGATAAAATACTGTATGAACCCCAAAGAGTGTTTTGCTATTAGGCGTAATCCAGCGGTGCCGTCCTATCTTGGTTGTTAGCACGCGAAATGTCACTAAAATAATTGCAAAACCTAAAATCTTAAAGACCTAAAAATCTTTCAGAAAAAAATACAACCGATGATGATGCTGTATCTCTTGTTTCCTACATTTCTAAGCTGAACTTTCACTGCAGTCGCTATCTTTAGAACGGATACGCATTGAGAGTAAATCTGTTTTTCTTCAGGTACATCAAGTATGGCATTTCCCCTAGTACTGGTGAACTTGTATAACCCTTACTTCAACATAAAATGAGTGATATTGTATTCCCATTCCATACATTGCACGGAGACCAAACTAAATAAAGATGCATTAGGATAGTCAGTCAGAAAGTTACAATAAGACAAACCCTTCTTTTTTATACACTCACTGGCCACCTTGATATTTTTGCCTTAAGTGTTTGTGGTATAGAAAGGTGTTTAATTGGAGATTTTGGTTCATTCTAACATAACAGCATCACGCAGTTGCTGAATATTTGTTAGCCGAACTTCCATGATGTGAATCCTCAATTCCACAACATTCAAGAGTTGCTCTGTTGGAATGAAATTGGGTGATTGTGGGGGCAATTTTAGTACAGTGAGCTTATTGTAATGTTCAAGAAACCAATTTGAGATGATTTGGGTTTTGTGACATGGCACCATCAGAAAATAGATTTGTGGTCATAAAGGAATGGACACACCAATGGAGGGGATGCTCACAATAATTAGCAGATATTTCAAAATGAATATGCATTTGATCTTTTTTTTAAAACAAGTACACCAGAAAAGCAAAAGACAAGTGAAAGAACGTTTTTCTATAATGCAAGTGAGATGCAAAACAACTTTTAACATTTAATTGGTGAAAATGCACTACATTAAAGGATGAAAGTGCTGGAGTATCTGTACGTTCCCTGATCTTGAAGGTGCATTTTAATGCAATTTTCCCTTTGTAAGCCCTTGTAATGACTCTGACAGTGGCAACAGCACTTGGAACATAAAAGATGGGCTGATGAGCATCATCATTGGACCCGGGATGAGTGGTCAACTGTCCTCATCTCGGATGAGTCACGATTCAGTTTGCAGCATGACAGTCATTGTGTCCTGAAAGAGGAACACAGAAGAATCCACCTTTCATGTGAGAAAGGGTGGTGATGGAATCATGGTTTGGGCTGGCATCAGCATTGTTGTTTGTACCGAGCTCTGTGTCATTAGAAATGAACCACTGACTGACACTGAGATGAGGTTGTGTACCCTATACTGGTACTCTTTGCTGGAGCTGTTTGAAACAACTTTCTTTTCATGAACGATTATGCAAGATGACATCTAGTCAACAACATGCTTCAGAACACATGGACTTGCTTGGGATGTACTGGGAAGATGTCTGGCAAACCGTCCAGTGCCTGCCACAACACTTTTTGAGCTGGAAGTTGACCTGGAACAAGAGTGAATCCCACAAGACAGGATCCTGTCAGTGTGTTTTGGTAGTCTTGGTTGACCATGCAAAATCCTGTAGCAATCAAGAGATCTTAACAGACAAAGTCACAAAGTAACAGGCAATTTTATTTCCAGTTGTCTATTAAGGCTGTTCAATTTTGCTGCAAACCATGAGTTACAATTCACAAGGCTATGTAGAGTTGCTACAAAGTCTCCTGAAACAATATTTGTGAACAGAGCAGCAATACCTGTGGAATTTCATTTCGGTCAGTAAACTGGCATGGTTAGACTTATTTAGAATTAAATACAGCCAAACAAAATTAAAGGTCCCCCCATCATACCTGAGGTTGTTTTTTGTATAACATTCTTGTATAAATGTAATCTTAAGCTATTAAATGTAACTAAACTGTAAGGCAAAAAATCAACCAGGCATCACCCAAACCAACTGAACTTGTCTATGATTATATGCAAACGAATACACATCATTCAGTTAGGCAATGTCTTCACAATAGCATGCGCAGCAGGAATGGTTAATTACTGTATTTGGAAACAAAATGTTTAAAAATGTGTACAGAGTCATTAAGTATCTGGATTCTTTAAAATAAGAGCCAAGGAGAGAAAGGCAGAGAGAGAGTGCAAGAGAGATGAAAATAGCGAGAGAAAGAGAGAGAGAAGCATCAATTTACACCTCTAACCTTCAGATGTTCTGCTGGATTCTCTGCCAAAATATACCTTAATTAATCAAGTAAGTTTTATTACCTCGGCCTTGTACGTCTTGCTGTACTCGCTTACTTATTCTGTCTCATTGCCTAAGATATATTTAGGCACTCTAGCTTCTTGTGTATCTTCCCGTTCTCCTTAGTATATCATCCTTAGCTCAATAACAAATTCTCAAATCTCCTTCTATTTTACCTGTCCCTGTCTAATTCTTTGCTGGTCTGTTTTATTGTATTGTTTTCCATATGAAACCAAAATATCTGCATTGTTTCTCTCGTATGCCTGATTCTCTGTATTTCTCAATGTTACCAGTGTGGCGATTGGGCCCAGTAAAACTGAGGAGGAAGATTATGAGGACGTTCCCATAAATAAAACATGGGTTCTGTCACCTAAGGTATATGACAGCGACGTCACCATTATTTTGAATAAATTACTGCAGGGCTACGACAACAAACTGCGACCAGACATTGGAGGCAAGTTACCACAACACCCTTTAACATCTCTTTATTGTTTTCTGTTCTATCAAACCTTCTATCAAACTCTTCATTACAGGTTTCAGAATACTCTAAACTTTCAGTTAAGATCTACTCATTTATAAATATATGAATCCATTCAGTTCTCAAATAAGTATGATGTAGATTCAGTGGTATGTTTTGGATAATTGGATGATTGCTTTGTGATATCCCAGTGCTTTTCAAGCTCCTCTGACTTGTATGAGCATTTTTGGTGTACTTCAGACATTGACATTGACAGTTATGTGATGACTCTTGTGTGACTCTTCTACAGTTTTGCTTTGCATAAATGACTCTAAGAGAGTTTTCTTGCTCCCCGAGGTATTGGCTTGGCTTGAATACAGTAGTTACCTGCAACTTCTATTTCTTTATTGTATTTCTGACAGACAAAATGATAAGTAGGAGCACTGAACTGCACACCAATATGTTTTATTTCATTTTGATCTCTGTAGAGGATACCCAAAGCTATTTCAATGCATCTGTTTGATTATATAATGATTTGTGTGTAGCCATAGGATTTACTGCACAATGGCATATGTTCCCCTTTTGCTAGAAGGAGAATGCTTTGTTGACCACAACTCTGTTGTTTGAATATCAGACCTAGGAGCACATAAAAGAATTAAAATTGGCATTGATCTTCTTTACCTGTGTGTTTATGTGTATCTGATTGATGCATAGAGATAAAAAGATAGTGAGGCAGAGATGAACTGTGAGCAGAACAGTGGGTGAGTTGAGTTCATTAGCTCTCAGAGCCCACAGTGAGTGCAAGTGAGATGGACTATGGGCTTTGTGATTCTTCATCCCTTTAGAACCACATTGTTTAACTCTGATTCACTGAAAATGGAATTGTAATGTCTACAATTCTTACATATTGATTTGATGTTGCTAATTGATGTATGAGTGCAGGGCAAATTTATTTGCTAAAAGGTCATCTGAAACAATCTGTGGGAACAGAGCAGCGATATAGATATTTTGGAACTGATGAGAAAACATAGTCTATCTGGAATGGACGTCCAGGGTGAACTACATGCAACAGGGCAGGCTAGGCATTGCAGCACAGTCTGGAAAACCAGGATAAGAGGTGGCCAAGGTGTGTTCTCTGAAGAATCACAGATGAACTGACAAGAAAGCAGAAAACAGGGCTTATAAGGCAACAGGCCATCAAGGTTGAGGAGAAGGAGAGTCCACATCCTCAAGGACCTTATTTCCTTTATCGCAAACCCTTCTGCTGTATGAGTGCAGGGCAACTTTATTGTGTAAAAATGGTGTTAAGGATATATATCTATATAATTTATGTAGCTCTTACTAAACCCAAAACCTAAATGTATGTACAGTATATATAACCTAAATATATGTTCGTACCGAGCATCAGAATGGTAATATATATATATAAAAAAAATAAAAATACGGTATTCCTCACTGTGTCCTCCCACAGTACAAAGACATGCATTAGGTTAAATGATTATGCTATATTGTGCCTGTAACCTTACATCTGTCATTGAATGGGCTTAGATGCTGATGAGTGACATTAAATAATTAAGTAAATAAACCCTGAAATCACTTACTTTTCCCCCACTGTTTTTACACATTTGAACATAATGAAAATGAAACTAACACATAAAAATGTTAAAATTATTATAGGTTATGAGAAATTTTGTAACTACTGATCACTCTCCAGATCACACACCAGGCTGAAAGTCGTACCCTGACATTAGTTGTAGTGGGTTTCATTGTCAAGTAAATTCAAAATTCACTGAGAAAAACATGCAATCCTCTGCTAGACAACTGAAAATGCTTCCACCATGGCAGCAACCCTGTGCCAAAAAACACAATAGCTTAGGAACGTGACTGTCCTCCATAAAGAATGTTATTTTTAAAATACTCAGTGGCCTTTACGGGGCCCAATGTGTGCCAAGAAAATACCACACCTTTACACCAACACCAGACAATCGAGACACATCAGTCCAAGCATTATTTTTCCAGTCTTCTTTTGTCATATTTGGGTGAGCCTGTGCAAATTGTAGTTGCAGGTACCTGCTCTCCACATATCTCAGTTGTAGGCGTCAAATCAGTCTGCCCATCCTCCTCTGACCTCTGGCATCCTTAAAGTAATTTTCACCCACAGAACTGACTGGATATTTCCTTCTATTTGGACCACGTTCTGCAAACCCTAGAGAAGGCTGTGTGTGAAAATCCCAGTAGATCAGCAGTTTCTGAAATGCTCAGATCAGCACAAACAACCATACTATTTTTAAAATCTGTTAAATCACCTTCCTTTCCCATGCTGATGCTCAGTTTGAAGATGGTCATGTTAACCATGTCTCCATGCCCAAATTTTGCCACATTATTGGCTGAATTATATATATATATATATACCTTCATATCCTTTATATTCTGTAACATTTAAGAAAATTAAAATTAAGTTCTTAATTGGATTAAGCTTCCAGCTGATAAGATCTGTTTTTGTTCCAGTGAGACCCACAGTGATTGAGACAGCTGTGTATGTGAACAGTATCGGCCCGGTGGATCCCATAAATATGGTGAGCTCATGGCAAAAAATTATATTAACTTTAATATTTGATATTTATGTTAACATGTACAGCCATATAACAGTATATCTGTTTTGGTTTAATTTTTATGACTGGAATTTTTAGGAATACACGATAGACATCTTTTTCGCCCAGACATGGTATGACAGCCGTCTTAAGTTCAACAGCACCATGAAGCTTCTCATGCTGAACAGCAATATGGTGGGAAAGATTTGGATACCTGACACGTTTTTCCGCAACTCCCGCAAATCCGATGCCCATTGGATCACTACACCCAACCGGCTCCTGCGCCTTTGGAGTAATGGACGAGTGATGTACACTCTGAGGTGCGCCACTCAGCAACTGTTCTTGTTTGATTGTTGTTTGTGCAGCTATAGTCAGCAATTCTATATTTCTGTCCTGTAGCACCCGCTTTTTGTATTTTTGTATTGCCCCTGCTCGCATACAGTTTTAATCATTAATCATTAACATTGTTAATATTAGTTAGTTTAAAAAAAATAAGTACACTGTTTGCAAGAGATTGCACCAGAAATGTTGGATTGCTACAAAACATGCAATTCTGTCTCGGGCTGATGTATAAATGATTACAGGTATGGTATTTACCAAAGAGGGCATAAAAGTCTCTGTAAAAAGGCTCTCAGAGACTACTTTTGGGTAGTGTACATGCAAGATTGTTGATTGCTAGACATGCCTCTATGACACATTTGCCAAAACATGTTGCATCTAGGTCTGTTGAGCCTGCACACTCATAGGTTGCTGAAGCTGGCATCCAGGGGGATCCCTTGAATGCTTGATTGATGACAAATCTGGCAACTGGAAGTGTTGCAATCTGACCGAGACATTTCTGAGAAGCCTTGCTACGAGGCATGAGCCTTGCTATAAGTGAGCACAATTCTGCTGAAAAATGCCAATTGGAAGCCCTGCCATGAGAGCGATTATATGTGGCCATAAGATGGCCTGCACACAGCGCTGAGTTAGTTCCCCTTATATCACTACTAGAAGTGACCAACTGTTGAATTGTATGGCTCCCCAGATCATCACACCAGCTGTTGGGGCAATGTGTTACTCCACAATAAAGGCAGGATTGAAGTGCTCACCACAAGGCCTCCATACTTGAACTCAACTTTTGTTAGATCCCAAACAGAACCTGCCTTCGTCACTAAAGACAGTACATACCCAGTCCATAACAGTCCAGTTGTTCACAACACCACTGCAAATGAAGGCAATAGTCTGTGTAGTCACACATGAGTACCGTGATCTGGAAATGGTCCAACTGTGTCTGGATGATGGAGAATGAAACTGTGGGAGCTGCTTATGCTTGTCACCATGTGCCCAGGAAAGAATGTATTGTGAAATTTCACAGCAAAACCGTAAACTGCTTGACAGTTTTAATGTGAACTTCTGATGGTAATTTGGTCACTTCATGGTTCTACTGTCAAATACAATTACAAGTACAATTGTAAACTTGGTTGACTGTGAACTGACCATAAATTATTTCACAGTTCTACTCTACTGTTTTACTTTCACAGTATATTTTTCAGCTGGGTCAGAACGGCCTACATGTAGGGCAATTTGTTGAAATTTCCATCGTGCTTCTCTCACTCTCAAAGTCTGCCAAGTGGATAAAATGTCCTCAAGTCTCTCATCAAGAGGTATACTCTTGTATATCTCAGAGTACCCCCTAAGAGCCTTTTTATAGGGCAACCGGGGAAGCACCTTTTCGCTCTCTTGTGACAAGACCCAGTCTCTGAGACATATCTGCCTGCTGAATTTTGTGGCAATCTGACATTTCTATCTGGGTTCATCAATGTCCATATTAGACTGAAGGGACAGAAAGACAAAACATTAATATACAAATATCATATCACAGTGCGATTTCAATTGACATGTCAGATTCACGCTTTTTTGTTTTGTTATTCTGACCTTATTCTGTTTTTGTCAGGTTGACTATTAATGCGGAATGCTACCTTAAGCTGCATAACTTTCCTATGGATGAACATTCGTGTCCGCTGGAGTTTTCAAGCTGTAGGTGTTAAGCTGCTACCACCAGTCTATCACTCAGTTTCAGCCTTGCCTTGGGTGCTGCTGGCAAATAATTCCCACATATGACGTCTGTCAGCTGCCTTGTCCCTTTTCACCCACCTATGAGGCTAATCGGCTTTCAAACATTGTCTCGGGCCTGTCCCACATACCATCTTTCAACCCCTTAATGAGGAAAACCAGTGTACCACCCTTCCATAGAACAGTCATCCCACTCCAACCACCTTTACATTACTCCAGTGTGTTTTCCCCTGCATCTGCTATATGCACTCTCCCTCAGCTTGTCATATGTTCCATTAAACATCATTGGCAATACATTGAGGGCAAGGCATGCCATGTTTACTCAAGCAATAACTTTTGTGCCATCCAGCCATTCTTGTGTGTGTGTGTGTGTGTGGGGGGGTATAATGTGCTATACACAGTGATTATATGCAATTTTGGTGTATGTGGTGGAACCTTTGTATGTATGTTAATGTGTTTCTGCAGATGGATATCCAAAGAATGAAATCCAGTACAGGTGGCAGCGCCGTGCTGTTGAGGTGGCAGACCAGCGGTACTGGAGACTTTACCAGTTCGCCTTTGTTGGCCTGCGGAACACTTCTGATGTGGCACACACTCAGTCTGGTTTGTGTAGCAATTTTAAGTAAATGTTTCATAACCTGAAGGCTGAGAGGTTTTTTCAGAATCTATTACAAAGAGCAGACTGTTTAAACTCTGCTGTGCATTTAAAAGCATAAAAACCCCAAATCTAAGCAATTCAAGGCTGTAACATGTAAAACAAGTTGAAAATAAGATTAACAGTAACAGAAACATTGATATTTTCTGATTAACAAGCAGAAATCTTTTCTTTTTCATTTTCTTTTAGGAGAGTACGTTATCATGACGATTTTCTTTGACCTGAGTCGTCGAATGGGCTACTTCACCATCCAGACATACATCCCCTGCAGCATGATCGTAGTGTTGTCCTGGGTTTCCTTCTGGATCAACAAAGATGCAGTTCCTGCTAGAACATCCTTAGGTATCATATGAATTCCGGCTAAGTCTAATTAGACTTATTACATCAATGGAGATTGTTAAATTCCATGAATACATTAACTTATTGAACAGTAAGATTTGGATGTTGGCTGTGTTTTCCCCATTGGCTCAGGTATCACGACTGTACTTACTATGACGACTTTAAGTACCATATCTAGGAAGTCACTGCCAAAGGTGTCATATGTGACAGCTATGGATCTGTTCGTGTCTGTTTGCTTCATCTTCACCTTCGCTGCACTTATGGAGTACGGAACATTGCACTACTTCACTAGTAATCGACAGAACAAGAAGACCAAGACGAACAGTGCAACGGTGAGCAAACTGTACTACTATGCACAGCACATGAAAAGCAATAAAAAGGCAGTCCCCAGTGTCCGAATATAAACATGCACAGAAACATATGTTGATCATAGACCATTTTAGAAAAACAGATTGCCAGCTTTAATGCCCTAGAATAATCTTTGGATCTGCATTAAATGACATATTGGATCCTCTGCATGGTTCGAAGTATCTTGGATAATTCTTTGTTGTTTTACCCTTAGAGGCCAATAATCATTTTTCATGACAATGACAAAAAACAAAGTATATCATACGAAGCAATAAGCATCAATGGCCAAAAAGCCCCTCACCTCTAAAAAGTTACATAATAATCTAATTTTTAAAATTTGAAATTAATAATAAATACCCCAGTGACCAAATATGTAAATATGATACTTTCATTGGTTTCCACAAGTCATTTCTTTTTAAAATTAGTCATTTTGATCAACTTTGATTGAGAACTCGGCTGGCTTGCATAGAACCTTGATCTCTACACTATCAGACACATTTAAAATGCCTTTGAAAGTCAGAAGTCAGTTAGGGTTTATTGTAACTATAAAATGTGTGACTAAATATTTGTTATGATACATTTATTATGACCCATGTCATATTTATTATAGCATAATTATACCTTCATTATTGTAAATCATTGCAAAATGCCAAGACTAAGTAGATGAATTTTCTCTCCCCCTTGCCAGAAATCAAGCATGGTGAACATGAGGCCAGGGACGTCCTTGCTCCAGATGAACAACATCGCACCTTACCACGATGATGACGATTATACCTATGAGTGTCTAGATGGGAAAGACTGCACAAGTTTTTTCTGCTGCTTTGACGACTGTCGCTCAGGGGCATGGCGTGAGAACAGGATGCATGTTCATGTGTCCAAAATTGACTCTTATTCCCGAATATTCTTCCCAACTGCTTTTGGCCTCTTCAACCTTGTCTACTGGATTGGATACCTGTATCTATAAATATACTGCACCTGTCAGCGGTGGACTCATTTGAAATATATGTTGTATTGGAACATCATTTGTAAATTCTCCTTCCTCTTCATACCACTTGGCGCCATTTGTTGTAGAGAGAATGGCTAGATAAGAGCAGCAGTTGGATGTTTTACCAGTGGTGTTTCAAACCTTTGAAGTCGCATTTAATTTAGGGAAGGATTGTCCTTGGGAAAACACGAGGGGTCACAAATGTTATAGTTCAGTTCAACAGTATATAAAAAAATACCAGCAAGACTTTTGATATTTAAGACATATCCAGACATTGTTTAGTATCATATTTCACAACTGCATCTCAGAGATTTTCTTCAAATTAACCATGGTGCAATGAAGGATATAAATCACATAAGCTCACAGCTGTGGGAGAAATATTAAAACGATTTCGCACTTCATGCATAATATGTAGGGTTTAGATATTTTAGCAAGTTAGTAAGGAGCTACTTGGATTCATATCTTAGAGTAGCTTTTTTATTATTAAAAACAGTAGTGCATTATATATGCAATTATGCAGTTTCCTTGTACCCAATCAAGCCAAAGCACAGCAAGAGTAACACTGTATAATATATATTTTCTAATTATTCAAAAATGATGCTGAATCATTTTCTTAATTAGCCAAGATTATAGAGTTAAACCAATCACTTAACAGTATTACTCATACCATTGTACCAGTGTTAGAATTTATAATGATTGTGTACACGGTTGCCAATGTTATAGGTACATGTAACTCGTGCCTACACCTGTTGGTCATCAATGTACGTCTGTTGTCCATCAATGTACAGCAGTGGTTATCTAAGCTTTTTTGATTACAGTACCCCCTTATAATAATCTAGGGGTGAACTATCCCGTAACAAATGTCCATAGACAACTGTAAGATAAAGAGTGAACCACTATTTTTTATAGTTCTGGCTTACTCATTATTCTAATATTGTTTTGAGTTTCTTAAGCAACTCCTATAGCACTTGCAATATCCCAAAGTGTTTATAGTACCAGTTATGCTAAGAACAACTACAGGACCACCACTGACCATATATTATTTGTCTGGTGAACCACAGTCAATGCATCATGCATCATAGTAGTGATGTGTTTGTGTATGACTCTGGTATGTGTATAAGACTGAGCAATATAAATGGAATTCTTCGAATGAGAAGAGAATCAGAATTACTGTCAGTCTGCCAGCTGTATTCCAACTGTCTGAACCTGACAATGAATTAAGGGATTAAGAGATGGAGAATGTTTGCCACATAGTATGTAATATTGAGGGTGTTGTGTCTATGTAAATGGTCATTACATGTGCAATTACAGTTGCTTTTAGACATATAGTCCAGTCAGAAGTTTTGTGAACTGTTTGTCATTGTGAGCTTCATAGCTTTAATTAATGATGCAGATAATGAACAAACTGTTGTTGTTTGGGTGGCAAACCAGATCCCTCTCATTCTACAGACTTAACAAAAAAGCATGTTGCCGAAATAACTCAGCACTGAATATATAACCTATCGGCATATGACAAAGCCATTGATGCCTTTTCTATGGTTGGTCTTTTTACTTCAGCATCTTAAGTCGTTAGCTGGTTAGACTAGATGTAGAATAATACATTCAATGTGCAGTCAGTAGTCATTTAGCCTGTTTGTCTGTGCTCGTCTCAGCAATGCTTTTACATATTTGCCTATTTGGATTGTTTTTGTCACATGGATATATATATGTATGAATATAAAATAGCCATTCTACCCTCTGAGTAGTATAATGTAGCCTCTTCCTGTTATTTCATATTTTGTGTAGTGTTGTGTCCAGTAAGACTCTCTATTGTAGAACATGCCCATTAGTTTAATGCTTAGTAAACATTTTAGCTTACCATATGCAAACACAGGCTCTAGTAGCAATGATTCCATGAAAAAAAATCTATTTATATGTTTGGATATAAATAGATGAACAATGCATTACAAGAACATGTTCTTTTTCATAGTCTTTGCTTTGCTGTTAAATACGGACTAAATGCCAGTGATTCGCATGGCATTGTGTGTGTGGGTGTGAGTATATGTGTGTCTTTGTTTGAGTGAATATATCAGGGCACTTGTGTCCATGCTTTTCCCTGTTTTGCTACTCTATCTTGTCAGAATATTTTGCTCCATTTGTGTCTGTCCTTTGTGTGTGTGTGTTGCACTTTCTATCAGTTTATATTTGTGTACCATGTAAAAAAATACACTGTGAAAAAAATAAATCTGTGCCTGAAAAAATTGCTAATAAAATTTAATACCCCTTTTGCCTGATCTAAATATTCAGCATGTAATTAAAATGGAACAAGACATGCCTTTGATTTTTTTTTCTGAGGTGACTAGGGGAATACATTTATCATCTAATTAATCGTTTAATTAATTTGTTTTTCAGGTTATGTGATGAGTTTACATAATACGAAGTATTCAATTACTTAGTTAATGATAACAACTGCTGGAAATGTATCATTTTGTTTAAACTTGCGAGATAGAGTGGTATATAATTAAGATCAGAGCAGAAAAGATATTCTTATAAAAATGTGTTAAAATGCCAGTGCAGGTGTAATAGTCAAATGCACTTACTCTCTGTGGAATAATTCAAGGAAAATCAAAAAGTTGGTAAATCTACTTATGTAAACGTTTTTAAATGTCTGATATTATCTTAAAACAAACAAGGCAAGGGTATCCTGGAGAGCACAGGGTGGAGGTGCAGCATGCCTTGGTTGAAACACCAGCCCAACCCTTGTGATCATAATCCTTGTGTTGTAAGCATTTTTCCACAAAGTCAGGTAAAACTGATCTTTTTTACTACCTGAAGCAGTGCCATAATTTGGAATTGTGGTGGCCTAGAGGCCAATGAACTTGGCTATGGAGCATAAGGTCAAGGGTTTAAATCCCACCTCTGCTAGTCTGCCACTGGTGGGTCCTTGTGCAAAGCCCACAGTTGCTTGGATTGTGGGCATGTCTTAACTGTAAGTCGCTCTGGATAAGATTCTGTTAAATTACATAAATGTAAGCCTTACAGCAAGTTCTACCTGAATGATGTCAACAATGGATGTAGTGTAATCCTTCTCCAGGGCCAGCTATATGAAAATAATGGACACCACCCAGTGATTGATTCGGCTATGTGGATGACACCTGGGTTAAAATGAAAGCCAACGCACAGTACTAGGTTCTCATCAAGGTTTGATTCTCATCATCCATATTAGGAGTCGCCAGGACACTTTGCCACCTAGCTGCCACTGACACAGCGGCCAGTGACGGAGAGAAGTCTCACATTAAACAGACCCTGGTTAAATGTGGCTATCCTAACTGGACCTATGACGAAGCCAGTAAGAAATGCAATCAGTGCTCCAATAGATCCAAGACAGGAGAAAAACAACCGCAGTCTACCAGTAGTTAATCCATATATGCCAGGAATATTGGAGCACATATTTTCCAAACATTGTGTCTCGGTTCCCTTCAGACCCCAAAACACACTATGTCAGAGACTGGTTCTCCCCAAGGATCAGGTGTCTCAGCAAAAAATAGCAATACAGTGTTCGATGTGAAGTGCCAGCAAGATTGCTAGGAAATGTACCTCAGGGAAACCAAACAGCTGCTTTCGCTCTTGACACTGCTCTTCAGCCAGTTCAAACCATCTCTGCTCCCTCATCTTACTCTTCTCCTTGGTTTACTTCTGAACTTTGAGCATTAAAAACTGCAGGAATGTGCCTTAAGTGCCTGTATAAAAAAATTTGGACTAAGTATTTACCAATAAGCTTACAATGTGTTAGGGGTGCTTAATTTACGACCTGATGACGAACACCTGCTTCTCCTGTTACTTAGGTGCGGGTTCTAGAGTTGTTCTTGGCCAGGTCATCACACACTTCCCATGCATCCGACCACCGGTGCGCACGCACATAGGCGTACACACCTCGACACTCTGGACATTCGCTTGGTCAATATGGTCAGTTGGTAACGTCCCGGGGCTTATAGTGCTGAAGGACCCTTATGGGGATCTAGTATTTTAGGGACACATTGAGAGTTTCCCTTTCCGTGCTCGTGCGCTCCTCGCACGCCTGAGCTCACGCTCTCTCCGTCCTTGGTCCCTATTGAGTCTCACTCCCGCCGGCTGCGTGCTCTGATTGAGATGCGCCCCGGCTTCACTTACTCGTGCTATACAAGCGTCCGAGCTCACATTCACCCTCTGGCGTTCCAGAGTCCCTCCGTGCCTCACGATTTGGGATACGTCCCAAATTGGTTCCGACCACATATCATGACACAATGTGCATCTTATAAAGTATAAAACAGTAATAAAGCTGCCTGCTCTGTATTTTTTTTACCTCTAGCATCCAGTCATTTGGTGTTAATGCTCATCCTCTTTTTTCTGTTGTTAATACACTTGCCAGTCCTGTCCTAAACCAGGTCTTTGCTTCCACCGATCTCTGTAACTCTTTCTGTCACTTTTTACTTAGTCTTCCTCCATCTGTCGTGACCTCACCTCTTCTACCAACTACACTTCGCTCTCCTCTTCTGATCTGTTTGTTCCACAGTGGCTACTAGGATTCCTTTATTCCTGGTTCTAAACCATCTACATCCTTACTTGATCCTGCTCCTACTGCTTGTCTCAAGATGCGTGCTCTGGTCTTATCTACTATTTGTCAAATGGTAAATCTCTTGCTGTAAGCTGGTATTGTACCTTTTGCTTTAAAAGCTGCCTCTGTAACTCATGTCCTTTAGAAACCAATTTAAATTCTACTGTTCTCAGTACATTTTGCTCCACCTTTTTCACTTTCACTAGTATGTTGATGCCAATCAACTCTATCTGTTCCTTACATTAGGTCTATTTCTAAGTCTGCTTACTTTCATCTTCGCAACATTTCTCCAGTGTCCAAATTCTTTTCTACAGCTTCTGCAGAGATTTTGGTGAATGCTTTTGTCTCCTCTTGTCTTGATTAATGCAGTTCTCTTCTTTGCGGTCTTCCCTCTAATCATATTAGAATTCAACAGTACATCCAGATCTCTGCTGCTAGGATTCTTACTCAAACAAAAAAAATTGGATCACATCACTCCTCTTTTATCCAAACTGCACTGGCTCCCAGTTCATAAATGCATTCCGTACAGAATTCTCATATTAACATTTAAATACTTCCATGGTCTTGCTCTACTTTATTTCCACAAGTTAATACACTACTATACTCATACCAGGTCACCGCGTTCCTCTGATTCTAACCTTCTGTCTGTCCCTAGGTTCAGGCTATCCTCCATGGGTGGGAGATCTTTTGCTCTGGCTGTTCCCACCCTCTGGAACTCTCTTTCTCCATCCGTTTGGACTGCTTCTACTCTATTGGAATCTAAATATCTCAGTTTTGTATTCTGTCTTCATGGTGTGTCTGATTCAGTGTTAGGGGTAAGGCAGTACAAAGTAATCTGATTACATTATTCTGTAACAAAGCATACCAGTCAAATATGTTACCACGTTGCATTATGTTACCAAATTACGTTACCTGCATTACTCTTGTTTTTTTTATTAAATATATTATTTTAAAAAAGCAAAAGCAGTCTTTTGTGTAATTTGAGCAAGTACTAATTCCTTGACACAGCTACCTGGTCACATGGTCACATGACACGCACAGCACGAACGCAGTGTGGCTATGATGGCAGAGGACGAGGCTGACTGTTTCCACTAGTGGAGATATTCTCACTATTTTTAATTTGCTGAATGCATAGAGAAACACATTACTGTGAAGTGTAAGTTATGTCCAAGATAAAAAAAAAAAAACTCTACCGCTGCCAACTTGAGCAACTGTTGAAGCATTTAATCAGTGTGTATGCTGAAACAAAACTTGTGGCTGAAGACCCCTGCACCAAAGAAGAGAGTGCCCCAGTATCAGCCAAACAAGCTAAACTGGATTTTCATTCAGTTCCAGGACTAAAAGTAACTATTTTAGAGATGAGTAATCAAAACTTATTTATCAGCAGTGGTTTCTGACTATTTTTTTTCTGAACATCGATTCAGTTCCATAATAATGTATAAAAAGAGCATTGCAAACATTTCATTAGCTTTTTTAATTTATAAAGATTTTTTTTTCTTTTTAATAAAATTCATATACTTGCCTATCCACATACTCGAAATGTAGGGTTTTGTTTTAAATGAACCACTGACGAAGCTTTTATTGAACTACAGTTTTGTATTTTTTATTGGCCTATAGTTTTCTATTTAGGCAGTTTTTTGTAATGACATTTGAAAAGAGACCCTTGAGCATTTTGTAAAACTTTTTTAATTTCTGAAGATTATTTTGTTTTATTTGTTAATTCAGTTCATATCCTTGCCTTTCCACGTATTTGAAATGCACGGTTCTGTTTTAATAGACCACAGAAGAATTTTATTGGACTATAGTTATAGTTATATTTTTGGATATTTCATGTTTCATCTCCTTTTTAGCCATAACTGTTTTTAATACTTGTAATATCATTTTCATGCAAAGTTTTTTTTTATAAAAGGGAAGATTTATCCAGCTGTAGTAGATTTGTAATTTTTTTTAACTAATCAACATGACCTTTTCTATACTGTGTCTAATACCTCACCATTTTATTAGAACATACTGGAGAAAAAGCTGCACTCATCAGCCTGGAAGCTGAGCGTGGGATGCACTTCCAACATGTTCCAACATGACAATGCTCTGAAACACAAAACTAAGTTGACCTGTCTTTGGCTACAGTAGAAAAAAACTGAAGGTTCTGGAGTGGCCATCTCAGTCTCCTGACTTCAATATTAGGAGTCACTTTGGGGAGATCTCAAACGTGCAGTTCATGCAGGACGGCCCAAGAATTTACAGAAAAGGGAGGTATTTTGCCAAAAAGAATGGGCAGCTTTACCATCTGAGAGAATTAAGGGCCTCATCTAAAACTACCACAAAAAACTTCAAGCTGAAGTTGATGTTAATACACAGTATTAAGGATTAGGGCATGTAATTTTGATCAGGGTGATTTGGTTAGTTTCTGTTTGGTTCTGTTTCTATTGTTATTTCAAAAGGGCAAACACAATTGTTCAATAATAAATGGCTTCATCTAACCACTAACCATGAATAACAGAACAGTTTTTGTATTATCATTCAGATTCTCTGAAAAATTCTTCCAGGGTATGTACACTTATGTAAAGTTTACAGTAGAACTGTATGAAAGTTCGCAAACAGCTGAAGACATGCAGACCAAGAACCAGGATTACTGGAACCACTGTCTGTGGTCTGATTAGATATATTTATTTGGTTCAGATGGTGTCAAGTGTGTGACGGCAAACAGGGAATTTACATTGTATCAAAGTGTCATATCTTCAGTGTTGTCCCATGAAAATATATAATAAAATAGTTATAAAATACGATTGGTGTACTCAGTTTTGTGAGGTACTGTATGTTGATGCACTACAGTATATTGGTAAAACATAAAGAACTTTAGAGCAATTTTAGTCAAGAATTAAAATTGTGTCAGGAATTATAGAGGTTATACATTTGAACAACTAGGCATTAAGTAAAATTATACTAATGCTTGGAAGCAGAGCCAGCCATAGGGTGCAAGGCAGGAACAACTCTATACAGAACCCCAGCACAGCACTTTAGAAACACCAATTAATCTAACATGCATGTCTTTGGAATGTGTGAGGAAAACAGAGCACCTAGAGAAAACACACACAAACACTGTGAGGACATGTAGACACAGAAAAGACCCAGATTGTTCCACCTGGGCATTGAACCCAGGACCATCTCGCTATGAGTTTAGGCAACAATGTAATGCATGTAGAGCCACTGTGCAGCCAAGACAATGTCTTCCATTTTTAATACAAGATATATTTTCAAAATCATCAATGGAGCCTAAATATAATGTGGACTAGGTATCATGTTAATTATTATTTTGCTCACTTACAGTATTATTACATTTTTCTCATTTAAAGATAGTTTAGTTTGGTTGTAAATATCATGCTTTTGTTGTGCTGTACCAATTTCACCCGCATAATTTCTTTTTCATAATATTCAGCTCCAAAACAATATGTAATGTATTTGTTCACAGACTTATGTAAAATGAACCAGAAAACCTCACATGTACATACTTGACATGCTTATTTATTTTATCAATTATTTTTGCAGTGTAGCTCTCAGTGATGCTAATGGTTGATCTTCAGATTGCCTGTGCATTAACTCACTAAACTCATCTGAGGAAAAAGCATAAACTAACAAAGTACCACATCTTAATACATAAAACGCAAACGCATATCTTATTTTAGATACTGTAAATATAGATAACAAAGAATGGGCTAAAAATGGCAGAAAGATTAAGATATTTGAAAAGTTCTTTGAGAATTCTTAGTGTCTTTGTGTGAGGGACACAGGTGGGGCTAGTTCATCATTGGTAAAAAAACATGGAGAAAAAAAATGACATTCAATTTGTCACTTTTTTGTCTGCTTCTCCTAGTTAAGAAAAAATACATGGATTAGTTAAAATAATGAGTAGCATAAAATATTAATCTCTTTTTATTTATAGCAACGTCCCCCAAGATTGTCACCCAAAGTTACATCTAAACTCCTGCCTTAGAAGGGCATTTCAGTTCTGTTGTGGAAGTGTGTGGAATATGCAGTTCATTCTCATTTCAGATTTTCTCTCGGTATAATAGTTGACTGTCACTGTCTCTGAGTTGAAAACTGATTTTGCATATGACCGTCACATCAAATATGCTATGGTCAATAAACAAGCAGAACAAGCTGAATAAAAACCTGCATTACTACATACATTATTATTATTTATTATTATTATTATTATTATTAGAATCACTGTTACCATCATTGCAGTATTAATAACGTATATTACTATTATTATTGTTGCTATTATTAATAACAATAATACAATATTGGTAATCATAACAATAAATCATAGCTCATTATTTATAATAAGATAAAAAGATTTTAAAAAAAGGAAAAATCACACTGACTTGATAAAGGATATCATGAGCCCCAAGGAGATGACTTTGCATCTCACTGCCCCTTTGGAAATGCAAGTGACTACTAACAAACTTAGTTGTTCCAGCAAATACAGGGCGATCACAAAACAGTTTGTCATTCATATGTCAAGAGTCATGAAGATTGTCTTTTTTACAGGCATGGTAATCCAAGAGATATGAAACTATAATATCCATGAAATCATAATATTCCCAACTCTCCAGAAAGCCTGTGCCACAGCCCAGTGGTTTAAAGACTAGTTTTATATATATCATCATTCCAATCTTTGTGAACTTTAGCATATCTTGGCCTTCCAAAAAGAAATAAACACAATAGCCTATAGAAACAGAAACAGAAACTCCCTTCCTTTTTTAATACTGCATACACATGTGCTGTATTTTCTGCTTGCATTTTAATAAGGGGAATGAGAAATAATTATATATGTTCATTATACCATTGCTTAACAACGGTACATCTAATTTAATGGTGGCCTAACGCATTTGCACAGTACTGAATATGCAATCATTAAATCTTTCATTCTTCATATTCGCTTAATCCTGGACAGGGTACAGAAAAAACATAACAGCAGAAATAGAAACATAAGCAGGATGCCAATCCATTGGAGATGGATTAATATAAACGCATACACATAAACAGATATACTATATATTGCAAAGGCAACTGAACATTAACGTGCCTCCATGCCAGTACTGATCAAGTTTGCACAAGTACACTCTTTGTGCACACCAGCTAGACTTAACACTAACTGAACAGTGCAAGTTACCAACAAACCAATTAACTGTAAACTATCTTCTACATTAGGTGTGCAATAAACAAACACATACTGCGTGGTAGCAGTGGACTGGCTGGTTTGTTTTCACTGTTGCTGCTTTCAGCCATCATTGTTGGGCCACCAGAACATCAGCAGATTAGTTTTCTTTGAAATACTTGGTTTATGTTGCATGCTTTTTTTGACAAATATGTGTTTGGTGTCTAGTAGTTTCGCTATTGAGTACAAGGATTTTGTATAGGATCATTGCATTTTATGTAAGCATTCCACTGCAACTGCAAAACAAAATTTTACAAGCATGTTACAAAAACAGATTTCATCATGTACACTGATCCTTAAACATTGGCAACAAATTGCTCATTGTTATGAGAAAGTCTGGTTAAGCTTGCAGAATATGTCAGGTACATGGGCAGATTGCTCAACTGTCTCAGTGATGATGTAAGGTGAATGCAAAAGGCAAATGGGGGTTAATTAGCAAACAGCAAACAAAATATAATCATTAGCTTGACATCTCAGTATTATTACACACAAACACACACACACACACACATCACTGGTGCATCTCTTTTCTCGTTTATACAACAGGGCAAATGACATATCTGAATACCCAAGCAAGTAAGGGGTGATGGGGCCTATCTTTTAGGGTATATTCGGAACATGGCAACCATCTTGATAGCCGCCATACTGGATTAAGAGCAAGTTTCTTCAATGGGAAGGTTGTGATGCAGCATATCAAAAAAGACCAGAATTGTCTCAAAAATCGATTGCTGCAATAAGTTTTGCAATATCTCTTGCAAATGAGTTTCATAGAGAAGATGGGATATTTGGACGATTCTGATGTCGGGAAATGCAGCTGACGTATCACAGCCACATAGGTCAACAGCTGATACCCAGAAAGACCACCATTTTTATACAGCACTGTTGCATCCCTCATAGCCAAATTCTGAGAAACCGTCGTCCGAAGACCGCTACTGATATAGAAACCTCAACAATGGTTTTGACAACCTCTACGAAAATTCCATGATGCAGCACGCAAGATGCCCTGTGACTTTTGACTCACCCTGTGTCCTGTGTGTCTTGATTCACCCTGTAGTATGACACACAAACATGACATCTGCTTGTGGTCCAGAACAAATGATTTTGTAGTCTAGTGAAAGCAGCAATGTCAGTTAAATGTAGCGAGAATATGTCAGTCCTCCCACATAAAATTACACATCACTGAATGGGTACTACTGAGACATGTCTTTGTGTGAATGTTTGTGTGCATTTATGTCTGTGTGCACTGCATTTGTGTGTGTGCCTATCTTTAAGTCACATAGGATTTCACACTTCTGATTAGCATGTAGCAGAGGATTGAGGCTGATTTTCAGGTTTATCAGGGTTCTGTTTGCCGACACACTGACTGTGATAAATTCTGGCTGAGAGTGTTTACTTAATTAGAAAATGTGGAATAAAGCTTAGAGGTTTAGATAAGAGCTTTAGGATATCTTTCTCTCTGACACATAAACATGCTTCATTATAATTCTGCTTTTCGTAGTGAGCCAGATGTTCCTAATCACATATCATTTATCTAATATCATGTATGTATTATGCAGCAAAAGTTCTTTTTCAAAGTGCCTTGTGTAATAGAGCATTAAAAAACATTTCAATAATTACATATACTGTACACATTGGTGCCACAGTGGCTCGGTGGGTAGTACTGCTGTATTACAGCAAGAAGGTCCCGGGTTCAATCGTGTCTGCATGGGTTTACTCTGGGTACTCTAGTTTATTCCCACAGTCTGAAGACATTTGTGTTAGGTTACTTGATTACTCTAAATTTGTACTTGAGTGTACATATGTACCTAGTCTTGGGATAACCTTGAGTATAGATGTAACCTTGTGTGTCCCTAAAATGGTCTCTGATGCTGATAGTGACTTAAAATAAATCAAAAATAAATTGGCATTGTCTTGCTGAGATAAACAGGGACGTCCCTGAACAAAATGGTGCATGTATGGCAGCATATGTTGCTCCAAAACCTGTATGTGCCTTTCAGCATTAATGGTTCCTTCACAGATGTGCAACTTACCTATGCCAGGGGCACTAACAACCCCATACCATCAGAGATGCTGGCTTTTGAAATAACATTTTGAAATGTGGACTCGTCAGGCTACAGGGCACTTTTCCACTTTGCATCCATCCATCTCAGATGAGCTCAGGCCCAGAGAAGCTGGCTTTTCTGGTTGTTGTTGATATATTTAATTTGCACTTATAGATGGAGCGACGAACCGTGTTTACTGACATTGATGTTTTGAAGTGTTCCTGAGCCCATGTGGAAATAACTGTTACAGAATGATGTCGGGTTTTAATGCAGTGTCGGCATTCAATGCTGGTTTTCGGATTTGCTGATTACTTGCAGAGATTTCTCCATATTATCTGAATTTTTGATGATATTATTGACTGCAGATCTGAAAGCTGAAATCCCTAAATTTGTTAGGAACCGTACCTCGCACTCCCGAGCAGCCTGTCCTCCTCGCCGTTGCCGCCCGCCATTACAGAGTGATTCCTAAGAGTCGCTTTTATCATCCTGCCGGCTAACAATGTGATAACAAACACCTGGGATATAGAAAATAGACTAACATCCCCGGGCTTATAGAGCCGATCGATGTGTACGGGGGAAACCCCTGGGGTAATTAATACGTAGGGACAGATTCAGGGTTTCCCTTCTCCGGCTTACCTCGGGTCTAAGCCGAGCTTCCCTCCGGTCGGCTGCACTGTTCATTTGGGATGCTCCTCAACACGGCTTGTACTCGTGCTCACTGCACGCTCGAGCTAATGCTCACCCTCTGTCGCTTTGGGGTAAGTTTGCGTCGCTCTATTTGGAACTTGCAGCTTGGTCTCGTGCTTACTGCATGCTCGAGTTCTCGCTTGGCCTCTCACGTTCTGGGGTGCATTGTGGCCGCTTCGCACATTCACCAGCTGTGGGTGTTTCCCCATTGAGACGCCATCCAGCTGTGTATTTTTCCCCTTTAATTTCTGTACATTGGGGAGCCTTTTGTTCTGCATTTTTAGTTGTCCCAGTTATATATA
>JAUZST010019064.1:0-33100 GCA_034779995.1 Parotocinclus haroldoi
GTGTGTGTGTGTGTGTGTGTGTGTGTGTGTGTGTGTGTGTGTGTGTGTGTGTGTGTGTGTGTGTGTGTGTGTGATAAGTAGATGCACTGGCAGGCCTATAGACCTGGGCTTGCGCGTGTGTGCATTATCTGAGTCTGCCGAGATTGAGCTAAAATATTGATAGTAATATACGTGCACAATTTCCAAAGCAAATATTTTAAGCTGCCTTCATAGCTAAAGCTGTATTTTAGTGCATAGCTTAAACTGTATTCTTCGTGTCCATGATTAAATAACCTAAAACTTTTCACTCGATAAAGCCCTTAATCATTTTCACTGATTGCATTGTATCTATATAATAAATGCTTTTTTCTCACATGCCTTAAACAATAACGTTGTGTTTTTCACTGAATCGTCTAAACTGTAGCCTAAGCAAAAGCCATTCACACTTACACGATTACACTTGTCAGCTAAAATAAAAAAAACTGTTCTTATTAATTTTAAGACAGCTGCCAGCCACAGGCCCTTGCAATCTTCCCCACTCCCCATATTGCAACTTTGCCTAAAACTATGATGTCACTGCATGCCTTAAAATGAAACACGATGCATCCGTAACCTAAAGTTGTGTTTTCATTGCATGATTAAAACGGTAAGATATTTTGGCACACACCTTAAACATCATATGGTTTCATTGCAATCTAAAACTACATTATGTTTTCAGCTAGTGTTAGCGTGAGGAACAACAGTTTCTGAAACATTAACCTAAATTTTTTTTGTCAGGGTTGGTGTGCTGGCCCCGCCCCTGCCTGTGATTACATGTTCTCTCAGTGTGTGTGTGTCCTTCTGTATTTATATTTATAGTATTTATATTAATTACATAGAGACCTAGGGTGAGTTTTCATTTATATTTACATATTGACAAGGACAATACAAAATGTAGCAACAGAGTGACCAAGATAAAACATATTTCATCTGTATACATGACACAAAGCTGTATTTGCAATGCATGCGTTACAATGTTGCTTTAAATGTCAGCTGTATCGCTGAGCTGAAGCTGTGGTATGCACAATAAATAAACTGCTCACAAAAATTAGGGTATAATTAAAATGAATACAGAGCTATACTAATAAGCATTTGATATTTTTCTTTTATAAAACAAGAAGATCAGAAAAGCAGGCACAGCATAGTGGCTTGGTGGGTAGCACCACTGCCCCACAGCAAGAATGTCCAAGGTTCAGTCCCAGGGTGGAGCGGCCTGGGTCCTTTCTGTGTGAACTCTGCATGTCCTCCCAGTGTCTGCATGGGTTTACTCCGGGTACTCCAGTTTCCTCCCACAGTACAAAGACATGTGTGTTAGGTTGATTGATGTCTCTAAAAGTTGCCCTTAGTGTGTGACTGTGTGCAAAACTGTATGTGTGTGTACCCTATGATGGATTGACACACCGTCTAGGGTTGTTCCTGCCCTTGCGCCCAGAGTTGCTGGGTGGGCACCGGCTGGCCGGTATATATGATAATAAATGAATTAATTAATCAGAAAAGCACACGGCAGGTTTAAGAAAGTTGTTCTATAATGCAAATGAGATTAAAATAACCAAATTTTAAAAATATGAAAATATGAAAAGTGAAAATATATGTAAAAGGCGTATATAAAAGGCTGAAAGTGCTGGAGTATCTTAACGTCCCTTGACCATGAATATGCACATCCTGCATTTTCTCAGCCCTTGCAATGTCTCTGTAACACGATCTGCCTGAATGCGAAGCTTGGAAAGCCAAAGGATGTCCTTAAGCTGGTCAAACACAGACAACAGTGGCAACAGCAGTTGAGGCATCCCAAAGCATAATTAGCAGACTGTGAAATCGCTTTCAACAGACTGAAACAGTACGAAGAAGACTAGGGCTTGGTTGGCCATCTGTCAAAACAGCAAGAGATGCAACAATGCAACAGAGTTGCAGGGACAGTTTCTTGCTGCCACTGGACGAAAGATATGTATGTACCCAGTCCATACAAAATCAATGTCATACTGTTTGACTGCATGCACACATGGTATGCATTCCTGCATACCTGTTGAACTCATAGAAGGTGGGCTGATGAGCATTGTCATTGGACATGTGATGAGTGGTCAACTGTCTTCTTTTCTGATGAGTCACAGTTCAGTTTGCAGCCTGACAATCATCGAGTCTTGATCTGGCATGAATGAGGAACATCCAAGAAAGAAGAATCCAAGTTTTATGCAAGAAAGGGACTCCTTCAGTGGTCGTGGGCTGGCATCAGCATCAGCACTGGTAGTCATACCAAGCTCCAGACCATAAGAAATGGATCAGTGACTGCAGTCAGATACAGAGATGAGGTTCTGAAGCTATGCTGGAGCAGGAAACAACCCTCTTTTTGTGGACAATAATCCAAGACCCCACTGTACGCATCTTGCCAACAACTTGCTTCAGGAGGGAACTGCCCAATGCCTCCCACAACACCTCTTGAGCTGGAAGTTACCCTGGAACATAGCAGAGAATCCCAGAAGAACTGTTGGACAGTCTGATTCTGTTCATGCCCCATTGCTCTCAGTGCGTTTTGGCAGTCCTGGGTGATCCTACACACTATTGAACAGTTAATGGTGCGGCACTCTCGTCCAGTTTGACCTGCTTCTGTTCATCCCATTAACATCACTTGCTACTCAACCACGATAATTTGAGTTTGCATCTCATTTATGAACTTTCTTTGACTTTTCATTTGCTTTTCTGATAATCCTGTTTAATAAAATAATATCAAACGCTTCCTTTTTATTTGCTTCATAGTCATTTGTAAATATCCCATAACTGTTTTGTGAGCAGTGTATAAATACAGTAGTACGCGATAACTGACTCGATTCGGAAGTGCGTGCACGGGACTAAAACACTAAAGCACATCTCGCGAGGAGTCGCTTCGCAACGACATCTGTGTCACTTGCATGATGGCGGCGGTCGCGAGCCGATTTAACACATTAGTAAATAAACTCACTCGGGCAGGTTTTTGTTTAAACACAAGACAGTCATGCAAATGGAAATTAAGTATGAGACAGGCTATGGCAGGGTTGTGTTTGGCTGGTGGAGGATTAGCAGTGTATCATAAATGCCGCCTGAAACGAGACGATGTAAGCAAGATCAAAGCATTTCCTGTGGTGTTTGCTAAAGAAAAGGTATGTTCTATACTAAACGATAACATTTGTTTGTTCCTTACTGTGTTTATTAATGCTCGCTATAGCGTGATCTGTAAACAAACAATTCTCTTCATATATATACACTCCGAAAGCTTATAATGCTTTCTTTTAAAGTCGCTCTCCAGTATAGGGGTGCTGAAAAACTGTTATTGTGTGTGTGTTTTTTTTTTGTATTTATTATTTTTTTTTACAATATATAATCCCTTGCTAACCCCGTAGATAGCATATACAAAGCTGTTCATAAACTAAGTAATGTATACGCAGCCATAGCTCTGTGTAGAATTCATATCTTGTTATATTCGGCATTTCTAAGATGGACACAAACACTAGGTGCCGGTTAATCACTGGGAAGTTTCTGTTTTTACATGCTTTTACATGGCTTACGATAGATCTCTCGAGAACTATCTAAATTATAGTGTGGTTACTTTTTGTCAGTACTTACAAAAAGCTCTGCACCCTTGTTATTTTGGCACTGGTCCTTCTGGCAGCTTTTTCTGCAGTGATAGGCAGAGGACCTCTGTCAAAAACCATTCATCACCCTTTGTTGGATCATTAAACCATTCAGAGTTGATTCGGTCTGCTTTGTGGGGTCTGTTATCATGCTCTGTTTCAGTCTGTTTTTGCCTTCCTTATAATGGGATTGCAGCAGGAAAGTACTGGCGATGGTGTGAGGTGCATTCAGGACCTGAATGCAACCTTAACTTGTAGATTGAGCTGCAGGAATCCAGGACTAAGGTAATAGGACACCATGCCTTGGTAAAGTAGCTGACATCTGATGTGGGTAAGAAGTAGCAGGGGCCGGCATTCCCAGGCTGTTTGCCTACTGCCCAGTAAGCCTGGCAGTCTGCCAGCTGAGATAGATATTTGCACTGACCTTGTGAGGTTAGATTGTTAGGTTAGGCTCCTTGTGTTCGAATTTTGAGTTTAAGTATAATAAGTATGTGTGTATGTGTGCTTGTTTGTGTTTATTAGATATCTGCTGCTGATGAAGATCTGACAATGTCTGCTCATGAACACAGATTCTGGCTGTTTAGTTCAGTGGAGTATGAAGGGCAGCTTTACATGACCCCACTGGACTTCATCGAATCAGTCACCATGAGTGAGCCAAAGAGTAAGGACTAACATTTCTAACATTTCTATAGCCACTTATAATACCAGTGATACTGAGACTCAAATAACCAGAGAGCCATGTGGAAACAAATACTTCAGGAGCTACATTTATTTTTATAACTTGTAAATGAATATATCAGATTTAGACAATTTTGATTATATTTCACTTTTTGAGCCATTGGCCATAGTGAGGCAGCTTTTTTTTCATTAAAAACATCTTCATCTGAAGTATTTATCACTTAAGTTAGGGGGAATTAGGGAAAATATTACTAAAGTTAATGTATTGGTGTAGTAGACTGTATCTAATATTATTTATTGTGAAATAACAGACACACTCATTTGTTATAAAGATATTATTATCTTCCATTATCTTCCGCTTAATCCACACGGAGTCATGGGCCGGCCAGTGCCCTGCAACTGTGGGCACAAGGGTCACATTAAGAGTCACATTAAGAGACTCCAATTAACCTAACATACATTGCTTTGGACTGTGGGAGAAAACTGGAGTACCCAGAGTAAACCCACGCAGGCATGGAAATGACATGCTGCTCCACGCTGGGATTGAATCCAGAACCTTCTTACTGTAAGGCAGCATTGCTACCAACCAAGCCACCATGCTGCCTAACGAGATATTTTAATTTAGTTAGTCACATTTTAAAATCAAAGATTCATACATGGCTTCTAAGCTGGAATCTGAGTAATACTGTTGTATTTAAACAACAGTTCCTCATGTTTCTTATTGACCAAGCCAGTCATTAAATTATGAATTACTTTTGACTCAGCTAGATGTAAAACACCAGTAGCTATGACTGATTATTACCTCTAGAGCCATAACGCATGAATGAAGATCATCTTTCAAAGATTTAATTCATTTCTGTAGCATTCAGTAAAATGTTTTAAGGTTTGGTGGACAGTATTAGAATTGTAGTTTAGCTTTGATTTTGTTGTAAGCCTGCTATTGTTTGCTTTAAAAATAATATTACTTTAAAGGTAATACCTAGGATATTTTTATTCTAACAGTGCTGTTTAACATTGTGTCTTCTCCACTTTAACATTGAACGAAATTATTATGTAAGAAAGTCCAATGCTTTTTCTTTCCTAATTTTATTTAATGACACAATAAATGCCAACACTGTTTACATTCATCTAGCAATAAAAAAAACTTTCTGAAAATCTTAAATGTTAATCCTCCATACAGTCTGCTGCTGAAGATACCATAACAATGTCTTCAAACAACAGCAAACATCTAGTATTAACAGCTTTTATACCTGAAAAAGGCCCAGAGCTCATTCAGTAGGTCAATATCTTAAAACAGGTTATGCATTTCTTCCTTTTGTGTATTCTTGTTCCTGGAATGCTCAGACAGGAATAAAATCTGAACTTTAAAATATAGGGCATGCCTTGCATCACTTCAGGGACATTATTTTTAATGGCACATGCACAGCAAGATGACATTTGAGTATTTATGGTTTTATGCCATGGCTGTAAAGGCAGTTTTGAGTGTGCTATATACATGCATTTGTGAAAGTCTGACCAGGGGGCCATAACACATAAAGGAATTAAACACTATTTATGGGTGATGTATTAACTTTGCAAAGGGACATGGGAATATTATTTAAAGGCTATTTTCAGTTATATTTCTATTTTGGTTGAATTGTGTTATAAATAGATTACAGTGTTCTGTTAGTACCATGCCAAACAAAAGGTGCTTAATTTACAGTACAGATTCTGATTACTGTAAGAAACATTTTTATGCACATGAGCATTTTTGGTGGAGTGCCACAACTGATTTTGTAATTGCATGGAGAACTGCTTTTGGATTGTAGTTGCTTTGAGAGAGAGGAAGAATGCAGTTAGTCAGTCAAGTGTTTTATGACCTCACAGCTTTATTGCAACAGCAGAACCTTTTTATTCTATAGGACTTGTGTTTACTGTGTTATACAATAACTCTATTACATTGTTAACCAGATTCCAGGGTTATGATGAATTTATAATCGTACCCAGAGTAATGTTATATTTAAACACATCAACATATATGGTACAGTAATGTTTGTTGACATCATACACATGACATCATGGATGTCACCCTAACCCATTGTTCTTCTGTTCCATCACAGAAAACAAGTTTTGGAAAGCCCTGATGAAGCAGGTATGATACAATATGTTTCCTAAATTGCAACAAAGTATGTAAACGATTGTAATTACTGGTTTGCTAATGGGTGCATGACATTAGGCATGCAGTCTCCATAGACAAACACCAACACTTTAATATGTCCTATTAAATAGATTAATAAAGATTGATTAATTGACTTCCAACCACCACCACCTTTTCAACAAGTCAGTGTATTAAATGCGTAGTCTGCTGGAGTTTTTAACTGTAAGTACTGTCATTGTAAAGTTGAAATGTTTATTAATGCAATGTACCTTATACAATGCACATAATAATTGGAGTGGCTTTAATAATACTATCATTGAATCCTGGGAACTCATGCGCCATCATTTGGCATTTTAATATAAAGTTTGAGTTTGAGATGCCAATTTACCACTACCTGCCTGAATGCATTGTGGCATCTGAAAAAACCTGTTAGGGCAAAATAATGGATATTAGAGATTGATGCCCCTCCAACTGTGTGCCAGCAGAATAGGGGAGTCCCTTTCTCATTTCTTCATAACAGTGCTGTTATTCATAAATCATAGTCCATATAGAAATGAAAAAGGTGATGTCTATGAAAACAAAAGAAAGGACTAACTCCATATTACTTGTCATGGAAGATGAAGCAAGTGTGTTTGGCTGGTAGTGTATTTCAACAACAAAATCTTTTTTATGTTGACCCCTTTTTGAAGGATTTGGATAAGATTCTTTCAGACACTCCTCCTGTTTGGAAAGGATCATCTAGGCTTTTCAGAAACTTGAATGAGAGAGGTAAGACTTCATAACAAGTTTCAGTTGTTGAACATACCTCTGACACTAAAGGTATTGACATTATCATTTAGGCATTTGAAATATACTAAGAACAGCATGTGGCTATTAAAATAGAGACTGATTGAACATATACTGAAAGCATTTGTAATCTAAGAAAAATATATTGCAGGCAAGTACTGTAAGACTAAATGGGAAGCATAGCTTCCCTTCAATATCATTACAATGCTTTAATGAATATTTCGTGAAATCACTGATCATATGTTAATTCTATATTGTAAATAGATTATCATATTGGTTTTATGATCATGTTGATCATATTTATTATACTCAAGCAAGCAGTGTAGCAAAGTGGACCACTACTCCTGTACCAGTCAAATGTTTCGGCAGATACTTGACAGAGATGGGAAGGTTATGCCATGCATTTTGCAGTCTTCTATTGATCGTTTAGTGTCAGCTGTCTTTTCACATCCTTAGCTGGATGTGGAGTCAATGGCTGTTGATTGCAATCACAGTAAAATTATGTTTATTGTTTGATTTTTGTTTTTTTAACATCAGCTGTAATGGCTATATTAACAACAGACACAATGTTGGACTGTGGTGGCCTAGTGGTTAAGGTACTAGACTATGGACCTGAAGGTCCAGGATACAAATCCCACATCTACCAAGCAACCACAGTTGGGTCCCTGAGCAAGGCCCTTAACCCAAAATTTCTTGGATTGTAATACTGTATGAATTGTAAGTCGCTCTGGATAAGGATGTCTGCTAAATGACGTAAATGTAAATATCAATACACCAGCCATGGCCAAATTCAGCCTAATGCTTGACTTTCGAATATGGGATGAAACTGGAGCATTGTCATAATATTGCTACTTGTAATATTACTGTAGCTAATTAATACTAACTAATAAAGAAAATAATTGCTTTGAGAACCAGCAAAATGCCCCCACAATTAAAAAAATTACTCAAAATGAAATATAAACTTGACATTTTCCACACCCAAATACACTAGTGAATAAAAATGAAAGTTGCTTAAACATTTGCACGTGTCAAAATATATTTTATTACTAATTATTTATTTTATTTTATGTTAACTTCAGCAAACTACCAATAGTGGCAAATTCAAATGTGTAATTTAGGTCTGCATAATGATATGCCTAATGACACTAAAGAATATTGCATTTACATTTACGGCATTTAGCAGGCACCCTTATCCAGAGCGACTTACAACTGATACAGTCTTACAATTCAAGCAATGGTGGATTAAGGGGCTTGCTTAAGGACCCAAGTGTGGCAGCTTGGCAGAGATGGGATTTGAACAAAGGACCATCAGGTCCAGAGTTCAATACCTTTACCGCTAGGCTGAATTTTTGCATTAATGTTACTGAAAGAATCTGAAACACTCCTCAATGAGTAAAAATGATTCCAAGTCCTTCATTGTAATAGGTCTACACTTCTGGTATCTGCTCTTTAGCTCAGCCAACAGGGTTTAGAGATGCTTAGCTTGGTTCTGTAGTCACTGAATAATTTTTGTGTGAATGCTAATATATGATTTTCATTGTTGTACCACTAGAACATGACACAGATATAGTGTTTTTGCAAAGCCAGAAATATTCTTGGAATTGTGGGAACCCATGGTGTACCCTAACAAGCTTTCAGAAATAGCTCTGCATATCACAATTCTACCCAAACTCGTAAACTTAAACTTAATTGACTTTGACCACTGAGTTCTCATATTAATAGCTTTAGTGAAACAGGAGATCATATGTCATGACTTTAAACTTTAAAGACTAAACTATTAATAGTAACATTCTTCATTACTTCATTACAATAAAAATGTCTAGTGGTGACAGTAACTGCAGTTTTGTTAAAAAAAAATAATGCTTTGTTTAAATAAAGTTGATTAAATTGATAAGTAATAATGTTGAAATAATTGCCTGACATAAATATAAATAACATGACCCACAAAAGCAAAGCACAGTAAAGTGTTAAACACTAATGTTAAAAATGTGTTAATGCTGTCTGCCTTATCCTGAACACTGCTTTCAATTGTAAGATTTTCTGTTCAGTCAAAACAAAAATGACAATGCTTATAATAATAATTATTATACAAGTACTGCTACTACTAATTATTATTATTATTACTATTATTATTATTATTATTATTATTATTATTATTATTATTATTGCTACGATAATAAATCAGAATAAATCAGAACCATTTACAAAGGATAACTCATTACAGATTTGGTACCAAACCTTCTATACTGAAATATGTTTTTAAATCTTTTTTGAATTCTGAAGGCATTTAGAAGATTTAAGAAAATTAGGCTTATTTATGAACAAGACCTTGCATAAGCACACAAGAAGCTCTGTTTGAACTCTGTGGTGTTGAGACTTGTCCCCCATCTTTGACGACAGTATGAATTCTAAGAATGGCATTAGATTACATTTCTCAAACTGACACTCTGTGAATAATATCTGTGAATGTTTGTATTTTCGACAGAATCTGCTTGAACATATGCTTCTTTCTGCAAGACTAACCCTAGTCTAGAAGTCTGCAAAACCTTTACCTATTAAATTAGAACAGGCTCAGATCTGGGTTCTTTCCTACCTTTAATGGTTGCACAAATCAAAAATACATAATTACTAGCAAAATCATTATAGTGTGACCCCAAGTTGTGTGCCTCAAAGTCGTAAGTATTAGGTTTACATTTATTTGTGCTCCAGTTAAAGGGTTTTGTTTTAACCTCTCTACTAAGCAAACCTATGTCCTTTTTCCACAATACCTTTTAACACCGAGCAGTCACCCTGAACTATCTATGCTTGAGTCACCATCTCTGCTAGCAAACAAAGGCTTGGGAATGCTTTCAGTGGTTGCAACAATTTTCCTTAAGTCTCTCACAGTCCTAACAGTTGTTCTTCCTTTTCTCGGTTTTTGCACAACAAAAGACCTGTTAGATGTAAAAGAAGAACATACACCCTACATCAAGCATCCACAATCAGCAGCAGCTCACTCGAGAATGTTTTACACCTAGAAAAACAAACATGCTGGCTCAGGAGCCAGCCATGTTGGTCGCTTTTGTTTGGGTTTAACTCCAGCCTGATTACCTGAGTTTTAGTGTTTCTGTTTGTGTGGAAAGAACACCAAATATAAGTTAAGAAGGGAATCCTCTTAGATGTTATCAGTAGCAAAGGGGTCAAAATCGACACAATAGTCTGTTTTAATGGGAGGTTTAAGGATCAAAGAGTGTAAGGCACAGCAAAGCTGACAGCTGACAACTCTCCAAAATGATATTATATGCTGTTTTTCAGGCCTCATCTCCTACACTGAGTATCTTTTTCTTCTTTGCATTTTAACAAGTAAGTAAATACATAGTTTATATGCCTTGTATTTTTGCAAACCGATTCAGATATTACAGCATGTGGATCATTTTAGCAGCATGATTTTCAAAATATATTTAAATATTCTTTTTGTATCTATTTAGATTAATTTTTTGTGTATTTGTCCTCTAAGAGCCTCATGCAGGATTTAGAATAGCTTTCAACATGTTTGATGCAGATGGCAATGAAATGGTGGACAAACAAGAGTTTATGGTGGTATGTTTTTTTCATTTGGTTTACTTACATGATGAACTCTGAGTGTCTGTAAGTAAATGTCAGAATAAGTATACCCCTCCCCATTTAGCTGGAGGAAATATTTCGTAAGAAAAATGACAAAAAGGAGAGAGGAGGCAAGTCTGGCAGCTCATCTCAATTGGTAAGAGAAGCTTTCAGTCATTTAATGCATTGGTTTAAAATGTCACAAATGTCAGGATCACTGTGACATAGAATGAAACCAGTTTTCTTATAACATCCAGAGAACTGCTGCAATTAAATTATGTTCAATAATAATTACTTTATAATGAATTAAATAATTTATACATTTATAATAACATCCATCCATTACCCTTGACTTAATCCAAATGGGGCCACAGGCCAACTGGTGCCCAACTGGCAACACTGGGCAGGAGCAACTCTAGATGGGGTGCCAATCCATTATAGGGCACACACACACACACACGCAGTCATGCAAATAGTCACACACGAAGGTCCACATTTAGAGGCTAACCTAACCTAATTAACCTAGCATGCATGTCTTTGGATTGTGGAAGGAAACCCGGAGTACCCTGAGTAAACCCACGCAGACACGGGGAGGACATGCAGACTCCACACAGAATATAATATAATAAATATAACATTTCCAACTGCTAAAAAAATAAGTTGAAAACTTTTTGTCTAAATTCTTTATACTTTATCAACAGAATGTGGAACTGTACGGATATCAAAGTTCTGTTGACCGTGCTGTATGTACCTGAATGTACTTGATCATAAAAAGCATGCACTGAATGGATTGTAATTTTGCATGTTTCTGCATGACTGAAGGTGAAAAATGCTGGTCAGTAGTATATATGTATGTAATATTTTTGTACGGTGATGTATGTGCTCAGGAGAGTGGTTGGGGAAAACCACTCTTGGGAAAATCTGCATACGTTTATTCCTTCCATTACTTGAACGGTAATATCAACAATGCTTTGAATGCTCTACATATTTTACATCTAATCTTAAAAAGGCCACTAATCATAAAGCAACAAGTGATCACACACAGTCACTTTGTAAGTTTTACAAATACAGTGGCTAGTCTTTTGTCATATATGAAGTATGTTTGTAAGACTTTTTCTGACAGGCATAGAAAAATTGCAGTGTGTAATGTTTGGATTAAGTCAAATGAAGTGACCCTCATATGCTGCTCGGCCTCAGAAAGACAGGACAATGCTGCTCTAATGGATCTCAGCCTAATGCAAACTGAAACATGTCTCCATTGTCTGGGACTGTGCAAGGAACAGATGATTTATGTTACTTGTCTACTGTCAGGTGGTGTTCGCTGAGGCATGGTCGCCTAGATTTCACTTAAAAGGCTCTCACCTGAAGAAGCACCATTCCTCTTGGACCCCCATGTTTAATTTTTACAGTTGCTTGAAGAGTGGCATTCGAGATCAGATTACCTTTTTTGTAACAGCCTGACTGCGATGAGTCATGTGCCCATCACAGCTAATACTGAACTATGAGCTAGTCTCAGCAGGAAATTGGAGAACTAGGGATTTTTTAAATAGTGCTCTTTGAGTCCCACCTATTGTGAATTGATCCTAATTGTAATCCACCAATCTTGTTTTTTTACAGTCTATGCTACCATAGAGTTGCAAATAAACAATTTAGCACCTCAAATCATGCTGCTTTACCGATTGAAACTGTGCACACAGTCAGAAATGAGCCAAACATGATTTAAATCTAATACATATAATACATCTAATAACTATTATATATATTATATATAGCATTCTTAACATGTTAAATTACTAAACCAAACTACTAATAACTAAATGGATTGAGTGGATTTATAGGCACTAATCGTACAACAATGCATAGGGTAAAGACTCGCAACTCAAAGCTTCCAGTTACAGGAAATAGGATCAAACTACTTCAGGATTATATTAAGGACATGATGAAAAGCATAGCTGTTAATGAAATCTGTAGTTAAATATGGTAATTCCTTTAGGAGTATCATGAGAAAAAGCTATAGCTTTTGTGTATTAATATGTTGGGATTATAATGTAATGTTTATGACCAAAGCTGGATTAGTGGCAAACTTTACACTATTTCTCTTTACTCAGTACAAACAGAAACAATTATATTCAGACAGAATTCAACTGAAACAACTAGTTGGACAAAATAATTTGGTTTGTGTTTGTGTGTACAGATTAAGATATAATTACAGCTTACCACTTAATGCATGTTTCCCAGAATCAATGTACATAACTTGCATGGCGTTCACTGTTATAGTAATGAATACTTGATGTAAAAAGTTTTAAACTTAACTTTATATTAACTTTATTTATCCTAATTTGTTGTCAGTATGGATCATTTTGTCTGTGTGCATCAATTATTTTATGGATGGATGACTTTTGATCTCTCTCTAACAACTGTATTTCTGATATGCAGGTTATTAAAAAAGAACAATCATTCTTTGAACCCAGAAGCTTCTGGGATGTGCTGAAGCATGGTGCAAGAATAGTTCTGTTTTCAGATCTGGTGGAGGTACAAATATCCTATGTCTCATCAGTCACCCAAATAATTCCATTTGTGAACTGATCAGTTCTTTTGTCTCATGTGAAAACTTTTATATGTCCCCCATATGCCATTTAAAGCTGCCAGTATAGTATTTTAATTATTAATAATGAATATGTTTATGCTCAGGATGGAGCAAAATGTAAATAAATTACATAATATTTTCTAGGCTACCTTTTGCCAATAGTCATCTAATTACTTAACAAAGTATGCCTGCACACAGCTATTAGTCATTCTGTTTTTTATATTTTTCTGGAATATTTTTGCAGCGATGGGACTTAGGATAAGGTACAGTGGGAACATGTTCCCAAAAGTAAAGCATTATTACAATCCACAACAGATCCAGGTTAAAAGAAATAACATGTGACTGCAGATGTGCATGAGTATACTGTTTGCTGTCTGGCATGGATGACCGTTCTCTGTTTTCTCCCTTGTTGGAAAATACTTTCCTTATTGGAAACGACTCAAGCAATTAGCATACAATACAACAAAGTTTGATGAAAAGCAATCATGGATGCAAGGCTCAGACTTCCATAACAATTACATTCCATTGCTTTACATTGTGGTCTTGTTCTTGTGGCTGTATACTCATCTAGTGTCTAAGCCATATTGCAGGCGGTGATGGCTTTGTTGCATGATACATTTTACCCTATAGGTCTGTGTTAGATGGTGATTTCTTTTTTTCTGGTTTGCTTTCACAGAGTGTACAAGAAAACATAACTGACACAACCCTGTTGGTGCACTTCTTTGGAAAGAAGGGAAAAACTGAACTGAACTTTGAGGATTTTTACACGTAAAGATCAGTTATTATCCACAGTTCTGGAGATAAATATGCCAATTTATGTAGGGACAGTACGAGGACTTTATAATTGAACTGTTATGATGAGTCATAATATCATGATGAGATCATAGTCACAGTGAGTTTATATCCCCCTGGTGGGTTTGCTCCAATCAGTGTATTAAGCTGTGACTCTCTTTTGTTTCTGATTAGTTGACTTTGACATAGTCTTGTAGCATTTACAAAGTAAATAGACACCTCTTTTAACTGGATTTGGCTGTTTTAGCCACACTGGCAAACATCCGAGCGATATATATAGGCAGACTCTGGAAGCATGTCAAACTGAAGAGCACAGTGTTTTTCATTGGATGCCAACTTTCTATCAAGTCACTTTGATACATTTTTGCTCTGTTGCTGCTCAGGTTAATGTTTAGGCATTTTTGCAAACCTTTGTTGTTAACAAGCACTGGAGCACATCCACTCATCATATTGGTCCAGCTATAAAAAAAACTGTTTGCAGCATTCAGAGTTCCAAACTGCTTGAAAGTATAGTGAAAAGGGTTTCCATTTCCGAGCAGCTGCATACAAATCTACGCTAACCATATAGGGCAATACATAAAGTAAACCATACAATGCCAGATGTAGTTGGTTGTTGGAGTTCAGCAATGCCTTCTGCAGTCTGTAAAGTCTGTAAAGAAATGGAACCATATTCCCTGAATTATTTTTAAATATATGTTGGCTATTATGGCAGCAAAATGGAGATAAACATTAATGCCCATATTTTTGGAATGTTGTCCGACATTCTCACAGTTTTGTTGATGTAGCATATATGGTTTATGAGCTATATGCATGGATTGTATTTTGCATCACAGTGATTCATAGTGTTTGGAAAAATATGTATATGTACCATCAAGAAAAGTCTAGAATCAGACAGTGACAAACAGTATTCACTTTATAGTATGTAAGAGTGGTCTAGTGCAATACTTAAGGCTCTGACTCATATGGTAGTGGCAAGTCCTCTCAGCACTGCATCCATTTCGTCTTCTGCTGGCAGATTCATGGACAACCTGCAGACAGAAGTACTTGAGATCGAGTTCCTTGCCTATTCTAAAGGCATGACAACCATCAGTGAGGAGGACTTTGCACGAATACTTCTCCGCTACACAACAGTTGAAAACATCGGCAGCTACATAGAGAATGTGCGTCACAGCATACCAGACGAGAAGGTAAAGGCATATGCTCTTATGCTACTACTATTCATGCTCTGCTCACCACAGTTCACTGACACTCGGATGGACATATTTTAAACCTACCAGACTACTGCAAAACAAGTGAAGTATTAAAGGTAGTACAGCCGGAGTCATAATGTAGGTTACTTGTATTGGATGCGTCATATTTTAGCCCTCAAATGTTATTTGTTTTAAAACCATAGAAAATGAAGGAAAACTATATTACTGGTTGTATGGATACTGGATATTATAGGATATCACTATAAATACACACATTCATCAGCCATAAAATGTGCCAGACTATAAAATGTATTAATTAAAAGTGATTAATTATTCAACTTAGATATTTATTTCAGACATGATTAGTTGATTTTGTGATAGCATATATATATATATATATATATATATATATATATATATATGTTCCTTTCAAAGGGCAAATTCTGACATTTTCATTTGGTCTATTGCTTTTACAAGTGCGCCTAGATGGCATGACAGAAGTCAATACAAATTCACATCTGGGTTAGGGTTAGGGTTTGGACCTTAAATGAGACATGTTACTCCCCTTATAAAAGCCATACACACATGTGAATAAGCTCAAAAAGCAATCAAGAGACATCTTACATTGAAATTTACATTGAAATTCAAAGCACTGAAAAATAGAAATTGACAAGGACAATCTTTAACTCTTTAATGTGTACTGTGAAATGTTTTAACAGAGAACCCTGTTTTTGTTTTTGGTCTATGAAAACCCACCCATGCATAAAAAGGTTACGTATTTTCACCTTTTGAGGTGGCTGTTGCTAGATGGCCATTGAGGATTAAGTGTGCCTAATCACCACTTTCAGAGATATTTTATGTGGTTCATCTTGTACCGTCAGCAAAGTGTCACATGTTACTCAGTAGTTCATTTGTAAAAAAAAAAGGCATAAGAAGGGTGTCAGAAAGAAAAGGTGTCTAGTGCCTAAGAAATGGATGAGTGGAATTCAATAGATTTTTGGACTGGTAATCTGCTAGTCTTGAGATGTTTTGGATAGATTTGCTTTGTTTTTGTTTATGTGAGAATCAGGTTAATCTTCTTCTTAGAAAAAAAAATCCAGAAACAGCTTGAACCTTTCTTAAAACCTTCAGTTCCATGGTGATGACAGCTTAAGTCACAGGTATGTAACAGGCGGGGATACTTTGACTGTTTGACTTTGTTATTTCCTGCCTTTGGATCTGTTATCTGTCTGACAGCTTCAAGGTCCCTTAGACACTTAAGATTTCCCTCTGAGTGAGAGAGAATTAAGTCTAGTGCAGATAATGTGTTGCTCAGAGCTTCATTTGTTATCAGAAACATTATTCTCAGGGTTGGGAAATCTTTTGGGGAGTCATTATTTTTATGACTTTTCTCCCAGAGACAACAGTGTTGATATCACACAGTCTCTATTTTTTATACTATGCTATTACATTTTTCTGGAAAAATAAACAAATGGGCTTTGTTCAGCTGATTGTCAAAAACTAAATATTCGTATGAAAACAGTGTATAATGCGTTTTGCAATTATTTTGACTAGACTTTCTACTATAACTATTCACTAATATTTATTGCTTGTAGGGAATCACTTTTGAGGAATTCAGGTCCTTCTTTCAGTTTTTGAATAATTTAGAGGACTTTGCAATTGCCATGCAGATGTACAACTTTGCAAGTCGACCAATTGGACAAGGTAAAAGAGAGACATTATGCAGCACTATTTTATGTTTATACCTTGTTTGGTATATTTTGTATAAAGTTAAGCACCGTTCTTTGATTTAATTTTATTCACAGATGAGTTTGCACGTGCGGTCTACGTTGCCACAAGCTTGAAACTCTCTCGGCACCTTGTGAACATAATTTTCAAGATCTTTGATGTGGATCACGATGATCAGCTGAGCTATAAGGAGTTCATTGGCATCATGAAGGACCGACTACATCGAGGCTCCTGGGTAAGGAGACAATGGAGACAAAATTTCCATATATAGGATGTGTAAACATTATTTACTGAGTGTTGCTAGTTAATAAGTTATAAATTACATTTGATTTCTGTCTGAGTTGACTGTCTGATAGAATTTAACCGTCTGTTTAAGGAAGTTTAATATGTTTCTGCTTCTGTGCTTATATTTTTCTTTCACTTTTCTTTTCTTCAAATAACTGTGACATAATTAACAAATATCGGTCATTTATCAATTTACTACATAGAATTTAAAAACTATGACACAGTGGTTAGTACTGTCATCAGTTCTAGAGATGTGGGTTTGAGTCCTACTTGGCTGCTGTATGTGGGGAGTATGCATGTTCTCTCTGTGCATGCATGGGTTTCCTTCCACATTCCAAAGACTTATTAGGTCAACTAGCATCTCTAAAACGTTCCCTGTTGAGTGAGAGAGTGAGTTTGTAGGTTGTAGTGCACGTTCTCTATATTATACTGACTCACTGTCCAGAGTTGGTCCACATTTTGTTACACTGCATTGGATTAAGTGGGATAAAAACGAGAACTTTATTAGCATACACTATAGTGATATACAGAGATGTAAATACAGGAAAATAAATTAATGCATTTTTTCAGGTGCACCTTCATGCTGCCACATTGGCCCATAATGGATTCAGATACAGTAATTGGGAATGGTACTGAAGAACCCTGTAATTTTCAAGAAACCAGTTTGAGATGACTGTTGCTTTGCAACATGGTGCATTATAATGCTGGAATTAAATATTAGAAGATGCACATAATCAGAAACAACACAAATAGGCTATAACATTCAAGCAATGACTGATTGGTATTAACAAGCCAAAAGTGAAAGAATACATTCCTGCCACCATTACACCAACTCCACCGGTCTGGACTGTTGACACAAACAGGTTGGGTCTGTGAATTTATGCTGTTGGCACCAAATTCAGATCCTACCATCTTGTTTAGTGGGTCAGTGCCCATTACTGCTTCTGCTTTTTGTTCTTGGCTGACAGAAGAATGGAAATCAATGCTGTAGTCTGTAGTTGCTGTTGTAGCCCATCTGACACAAGGTTTTTCTCTATGCAGAACTGTATTGTTACTAACCGGATGTTTTTTCTTCATTGCACCAATCTGAGTAAACTCTTGAGAGTGTTGGCCATGAATATTCCAGCAGATCAGCAGTTACGGAAATACTCAAACCAGCCTTCCTGGCTACCAGTCATGCCATTGTCAACATTTCAAGCCTTTTATCTCATTCTGTTGGCTGAGATGTGAAAAATACATAATTAATAAATACAAATAAATACGTATTTGCATGGCTTTATACATGCTTCCACACGTTTGGCTAATTAGATAATTGAATGAGTTAGCTAGCGTTAATCCAGTGCTTAGTGCGAGTATTACAGCACATGGCAGAGTCACATAATTTATTGCATTTTTATACACTCATACATGCTTATTATAAAAATTTTAAAATAAAATGGGACAGCATGATAAACCAGCCGAGCTCAGATCATAGACAACACAAACTAAGTTGGAGCTTCTGTCGTTTGCTAGTGCTACTAAATATCCATGAACATATTCTGCCATCTAGTGGTTTTTGCTAAGCATTTTGGCTGTGCTGAATAATGCAGCAATTGCAGCCACTGCTAATTAAACCACACGTATTTGTTGCTTCAGGTTTTATTGCTTTTGATGGTTCTAATTTTATCGCACACTTTCCAAAACGCCATGTTACGCCAACTGGTGTTTCTAAAGTGCTCACTCTAGTATGGACTGGGAACTTGCCTAGCGTTGGTTTGTGCCGGGATTGGTTAGTGCTAGGGTTTGCGCACTGTGTTGCCGGTTAGGCTCTCTCGTTTTATGAAAATATATTATTATTATTATTATTATTATTATTATAAACATAAAGTATATTTGTCTTTGTTTCTAGGGATATCGAGGTGAGGAGAGGTTCACCTCCTTTAAGGCCTGCATGAAGAAGGAACTCTCAGGAAAATAGCACCGAATTCTCAGAAGAAAAGAATTAAGAAATGCTGAAGTATTATTATGATTATTGTTATTATTATTATTATTATTATTATTATTATTATTATTGTTGTTGTTGTTTTGCATTTGAGCATAATACTCTGGAAGCTATTTTTAATCACAAGGTTTGGTCTTACTGTATACAGCAAGGCTAAGCTTTATTACATCATCATACAATTATATAATATTAATGTGCTGTCTTATCAATTAGATACAAAATGTACTCTAGGTCTGTAACCAAATGTCACATAGTTGGTAGACTGTATTAATATTTTTAATTATTATCCCCATTCTAGTATTCATTACAAATGTATGCTGTTTAACACTTTCAAATAGGAACAATTCCTTGTACATTGTTTTTGTTACAACTATAACCATAAGACTGCAGAGAATGCAATGCATGTTACAGTCAGAGGACCAGGACTGTATGCCAACGTCTATAATCCATTGACTCAAATTAGCCTTGGACCTTTTGACTTGCTGAGGCCTTTACCATTTTTTTCTTTAACAGTAACTGCATAAGTTAAAGTAAGAGGTTTTCATAAATCACATACATTTTTACATATTTTATGAAGGCAGTTTGATTATTTAGGAATTTTCTTTTCACTGAGTTTTATGCAGTAATGTTGTAAACCTTTCATCATATCATTGAGTTAAAAACAGCATTATTACTTTGTAGACTTTAATTAAAATATTATAGAACCTGTATAACTCTAGTCTTATTTGTTATCTTTTAATCATCTAGTCTTACTGAAAGAAACTTATGACCCTACATTCTACTCTGCATCCTTTTTATGTTTTTGCATTAATGACTCTGTATGGTGTTATTACAAGTAGTAATACTCACAATAAAAAGTCACTTTAAGCATAAATGTAAGCATTTATTTTTTTATGATTGATTTTATCATACTCCCTATCAAAATCCCTATATAATGAATTAGCTACTTAAGTGGTAAAGCTATAGTAAGAAAAATATTTATGTGTTCTATGTACTAAGAGTTCCTATAATCATTAGGATCATGAGGATTAATTGTGTGAAGACCTCAACTAATGTACTGAGCAGCCCAGCAGTTAAGGTACTGGACTACAGACCAGAAGTTCCTGGGTTCTAATCCCACCTCCACCAAGTGGCCACTGTTGGCTCCTTAAGCAAGACCCTTAACCCACAACTGCTTGAATTCTTAGACTGTATCAGCTGAAAGTTGCTCTTGATAAAAGTGTCTGCTAAATGACATAAATGTAGATTTAGGAGTTATGACATCTAAGATTTCATGTAACGTGCTAAAATTAAATCAAGACAAATTTAAGAAAGGAGACACAAAAATATACTTTAAAATTAGAAAATTATACATTATTACATGTTGGTAGTGTCAAAAGTATGTGAACCTCTTTGTTTAGCAGGAAATGTGAAATTATAGGTAGTTGTTTCAGTTAATGGTTTACCAGTTGGGTAGGCACCCTATTGTATTATTGAACAATTATCTCTCAAAGTCTGATCTTCACACTGCATGTTTGTGAAAGTGTACTGTGGCACTAACAATGGAAATTGCTTTGGACATGTGAAAAACAACTATTGCCGTTTAACAGGCAGTAAAGGTTTGAACTCTGCCATTCTTCAGTGAAAAATGACAAATTATGTCTCTCTCTCTCAAGGGAGTCTTGATCATCCACCAATCAAGAATGAAATGTAAAGAGCAGTGGAAAGCACACAATGCATAGATGCTCAGGATCAGGATCAGAAAAAACCACATAGTTCCCAAAGCCTATGATTGGTGTAAGCTGCGCATCCTTGCCTGATTTTCAAGGCTGTGCAGATTAGATGATGCAAACCCACTCAGGAAACAGAATGATGATGATTTGATGAGGGTATAGATTCCACTTTTGTTGGAGACAATTTTTAATTGTGAAGTTGAGAATAAACACCAAATGACTGTGGCAAGAGAAAGATTTGGTAGCAAGCTAGAGAAAAGCCTTATAAGTACAGTAAGATGCATCATGCTATGTGGAATGATCTCGGAATTGTGTATCCAGAAAACATCAAAATCGTCATCCAGCTTTTGGAATGTCATTTTCTAGTATCTGTCATTACGTTACTCTTCCCTGTGGGAGCAGCCCCTGTGGTAAGAACATGACAAAAGTCCCAGATGAGTTGTGGGTCTAAATGTGCCTGGGCTTCACCCAGTCTACTGGATATTGGGAGTAGTCGAACATGCATCTGATCTTATGTGCTGGTGAAAAGTTGACAAAGAGGAGAGGGACTGGTGGTTGTCATGAGCATGTCCTGACCAGGAGGCTGAGTTGAATGGTGGCAGGTAGGGCAGAAAGCCATTTTTGACACATACTATTTCTCTGTTGGTCTGGAATGGAAGCAACACAAAAAGCTGACCATCTGTTAAGCAACACTCTATTTGCCAGGGGTTCAATTGCTTACTGGATGTATGCTAAATCTACATGGTCAGCTCTGCCATGCCTCCCCCAAACCAGTGTTCCACTCTTCGAGAACCAGCTTGACCTCCAGGAGCTTATGATTGCCAACACTATAACAGTGCTCTGCTTTCATGAGGTAGTGGGTTTAGTAAGCATTAGGGTTGGAGAGAGCACATTAGAGACAAAATGAACTTTTCACTTTCAGAGCACAACTGCTTTATCTGTAACTGCATATGCCTCTTGTACCTGCATCAGTCACTGGTCAACTTTGGGATCAGCTGCTGATATATTTTAATGGTGGCTCAGTGACCTGGGCTTCTGCTTAACCTTAGTGCTATCATCTTCTACCACTAGAGGGTGTTGAAAGCTTGTGCCATGTGTCACAAGCGCTCAACACCCTCTAGTGGTAGAAGATGATAGCACTAAGGTTATAATATTTTATAGTATTTTACGTTTTACATGAGCTTTATATACACTGCTCACAAAAAATACTACAACAGGAAAGTAAATTGCACGTGAAAATGTAAAAAAGTGGGCGCAGCTGTAGTGCAGAACTTGCTCATATCACTGTTTAGGTGTCCACTACAAGAAACACACACATTTTTGTTTGCTCCACAACACTTCTGAGACAACATTCTGCGGAAACATGGGGCACAAGCTGAACTTCTTTTTTGGCCGGGACGTTATAGTGGTGTAACGAAAACTACACACCAGCACAAAAGACTTTGAATCAGACTACAGGAAATGTCATAGGCTGGTCAACTTTATGGGCTCGGGGTCTGGATATTTTGGAGTATAAGGGTAAAAATAAATTCTAAATAGTATATCTGTTAATGAAAAAAAGCTAGAAATGGTTTGTCTGATCAGCAGCTACAACAAGGCTTACTGCTGCCATTTTTTTTTACTATTCATTAGGATATTTTGTGGAATTCATTATCTGTATAGCTTACACAAGACTTGCACTTTGAAGTGCATTATTTTTTGTTGTCCAGTGTGTTACAGTCCAATAAGACAAGAAAGTGCCTCATAAGGGATCACAGAGATATGCACAAACATCAAAGGAACTCATGGATGGCACTTCAATGAATGACTTGTTATTTTCTTTTCTCCTGTGATGGCATGGTCTTGCTGCATTAGTCTGAACAATGTCAGCTGCTCAGAAGACTCAGACGTTTTACTTGTCACTAAAAATTTGCTCATTAACATTGCAGTTCATCCTCAGGCTCTTTAATACAGTATTAATACAGGACACCCCAAAATCATATCCAAAATATATGCACTGTGTATTTAGAGTTGGTTCTCTGTTTGCTCCAGCAACAACCTTCACTTTTTAAAGCCTTTCTTTTCATTATATTTTGTAAGCTGTCATTAAAATTAGGCCCTGATGATGAACAATAAGCCCTGACTTGAAGTTGTCATTCCAGTTCATCTCAACAGTGTCTGACTTAGTTATTGACATAGGTTCATATATTATAAAGTGATTTTTGTTCAAATATGCTCAACTTACTCAAAAGTGCTATTGAATTTTCTATATTTCTGCAGCAAAACATGACAATTACACACACTTCAACACAATATCAATGTCACGACCACACCATGTCCGGACTACACTTCTCAGCGCGCTGCACTCCCACCTCATCAATCACTCCTTGTTCCAAATCCACCTATCTACTGATTACACACACTGGTATCCATTCAGCTCATCACTTACCAGCACAATTAAATGCCACTCTCCTGTCACTTCAATGCATAGTTTCAACTTTCTTGCATGTTGCATGACCTTGTTTGTACTGATGGCTAATACCATGTATGTACTCTGCTGTTTCCTAACTCCCTCATTCTTGCACCTTTGGAGACTACTGTCTGGTAGTACTGAGCTTCTGTTACTGACTGAATTATTATTTGACCACTCATCTGCTTGATCTGTGCTTCCTTTCTGCCTGTCTTATAATAAAGCTTCTTTTATGTATTATGATAGTGGAACACCCACACTACACTGGCATACCATCATCCTTCATGTCACTTTCCCAGACTGCCTTGATTTGGCTCAGCTTTTTGTCTTATTTGTCATGTCTTTTTTGGACTGATTAAACACCACACTCATGGTTTTCTTTGTAAAATATTTGTTTTCTATTTGCTGTTTTCTTTATCTTGTTTTGTCCCTCACCTGCATTTCCGCAGTTCCCCATCTCTATACTCTGCACTACATTATAGACTCTCTTTTAACTTTGAGACTGGTCTGCTCCTTGTTAAGTTTTGGTTCTTGCTTTAGACTCCCCAAAGTATTTTCCTTTTCCTTTCCCGTATTTTGGCTTACTCAGTTTATTTCCTTTTTGTCAATTTTAGCCTAGGTCTGGCTTATTCTATTTTTCACTCTACCTATTCCCCTGGCTAGTCTCATGTATTGTATCTCCTGCTTGGTTCTTTTTTGATGCTCAGTAAAATGCGCAGAAAAGCTGTCTTCATTGTATTCATATTTAATATGCATACAGCTCAAAAGAACTATCTTTCTCCATCCATCTCCAATTTCTGCCAGTAATTACAGAAAACTTAGCCAGTCCAGAGACAGCAGAGACCTAACCAATCCTGGATCAGAATGCTGCACAGGGTCAGCTACTGAGCTGACAGCAGCTGGAGATAGCAGCAAATACATGATCCATTGGTGAGCTTCAGGCTCTATGGTAGGCTAAGCACAGCTCCTTTTTGCGTCCTGTTTGATGACCTTGAGTCATGTCATGTACCTCCGATGTTTCCTGTTGATTCACAGTCTAGCATACAGAAGTCTTTTGCCCTAGCTAATAAATGCTGATGACGCTAACTGTTGCCAGAGTTTCGACCTTCTCTGTGAACCCCCTGGGTAGCGGTGACTTTGGCTGCACTGCACCCCTCATCTCCCTGCTCACCAGCCACACTCTTGTCTGGGCCAATGTGGCATGAAACTTTCAATGTGAGGAAATACAGTGAGCAAGTAACCAAATTTAAAAACTTATATCTTTCTGTGTGTTTTTTGTTATTTCCTGTGTTAGTCAGGTCAGCAGCACCTCACAGTTCATGGCAGAATATGTTGTGGAGTTTGAAAGATCAGATGGGGTGGCAGTTATCATCTGACATGTTCTTATATTGGGTGTAAATGTAATATAATGGGCGTACCCCTGATGGACTCTGGCTGAACCAGCATCTTTTCTCACATTGTTGCCCACTCCTACCCAGCTATGCAGGCAGTCCATTTCCAATCCCTCTACCTCATTCACCTCCTGTGGAGACTTCTATGTAGGCCAACACCAACCAGGCCAGGAGTATGATTAGGGCCAGTACTTCTACCTCAACTCTGATAAGCATCTGATGCCCACCTGCCCAGCCTGAACCAGTATATGTCAGACCAGTTCATCCCACCATGCAGAGAATCACATGTTCATCCATTCACAGTTTCTTAGCATTCTTTAATGCTACCTATGTTGCTGCTATGTTGCTTACTGTACTATCCATGTTCCAGCCCTGATTCACTCTGGCACCAAATTCACCTAACTCAACAAAGACCTGGCTAAACATGGTGATTTGCCATATAACTACAGCCATCATGCCTTGGCATGGCTGCAGTAGTCAGATGCCCAGTGGGTATAGTCACAGTCATACACCAGATTCAACCACTGGGTGTCTTCATCAATGGTATTCACAATGCTACCTTCTCCAGATGATGAGCTCATTGGAAGAACCACATGGCCTTTTAATTCATTCATAATCTCTTCTTGGTGGAGAACCAATCCACATGCAGGATATCATGATGAAAAAATATGAATTCATCCTTGTACCTGGGCAAATACATCATGAAGGTTGAAGGGGTGGCAGGGTGGCTTGGTGGGTATCGCTGCTGTCTCAAACCAAGAAGGTCCAGGGTTCAGTCCCCCCTGTGTGGAGTCTGCATGCCCTCCCCATGTTAGCATGGGTTTACTCTGGGTACTCCAGCTTCCTCCCACAGTCCAGAGACATGTATTATGTTAACTGATTACATTGAATTTCTCTGACTTGAGACTTCACTGAGTTTAAGGTACTCTAAAATTCAGATGTTGTGTCTTTTCACAAGCACAGAAAATAAAAGCTGAGCGGTTTGACCAGCTGTACTTGTCTTGAAGATTTGTACTTTTGTGTCCCTGCATGGTTTCCTTATCTGACTCATCTACACTGCCACCTCATAGCAAGAAGGTCCTGGATTTAATCCCAGGGTGGGCCGGCCTGGGTCATTTCTATGTAGAGTCTGCATGTCCTCCCCTTTACTCCCACAGTCCAAAAACATCCTGTAGGTTAATAGGTATCTCTAAATTGGCATCATTAAGTGTATATGTAACCTCATAGGAGGTACATATATGTATATATGTAACTGAAATGGCCACTGATGCAGATAACAACGTTAAATAAACCAAATAAACAAACAAACAATTCTAGACACCACTTTTACATTGACAGTTAAAAGTTGACAGTTAGATTTTTTCCATGCACTGTGTTACACAGTGCACACATAGATAACAACCAATCAACATGATGCTACTTTATGTACCTAAGAGTCATACACTGGTGCTAGTACTTCTTCTCCAGCACTGCCTTGATTATTTCTCTGTCATTATTTTCACCTGTTTGTATGCAATATGTATTGCCATGTACATACCTCTACCATCTGCCACTGTTTGGACCTTGAGCAAGGACCTTAACCCACAGTTTCTTGTATTGTTACAGTTGTACTTGCTAAACTGCAACTGCTAAATGCCTAGATGTAGATGCATCTACAACCCCAATTCCAATTAAGTTGAGACGTTATGTAAAACATAAATAAAACCAGAATACAATAATTTGCTCTCCAACTCTTATTCAATTAAATACACTACAAAGATAAGATATTTAATGTTCAAATGGATAATCCTATTGTTTTTTCGCAAATCACCAGTTATTTTGAATTTGATGCCTGCAACCTGCAACACATTTCAAAAACGTTGGGATGGGGCAACAAACAACTGGAAAAAACACCTGTCAAACCCCATTCCCTAGATGAACAGGTTAATAGGAAACAGGTCAGTGTCATGATTGAGTATAAAGGGAGCATCCCGATTTGGTTGCAAGGCTCGTCGTTTACAAGCAAGGATAGGGTGAGGTTCACCACTTTGAGAACAACTGCATTAGCAAATAGTCCAACAGTTTAAGAACAATATTTCTCATTGTGCAGTTGCAAAGAATTAAGGGATTGAATCATCTACACTTTATAAAATCAATAAAATATTCAGAGAATCTGGAGAAATCTCTGCAAGTAAGAGCCAACATTGAATTCCCGTGACCTTCGATCCCTCAGGTGGCATCGCTTTAAACGCCGAAATCATTCTGTAATGGATATTACCACATGGGTTCAGGAACACTTCAGAAAACCATTGTGAACACATAGTGAACACAGTGAACCATCTACAAGTGCAAGTTACAACTCTATCATGCAAAGCAAAAGCCATATATCAACAACTCCCAGAAACACCCGTGGCGTCTCTGGGCTCAAGCTCATCTGAGATGTATTGACGCAAAATAGAAAAGTGTCCTGTGGTCTGACAAGTCCACATTTCAAACTGTTTTTGGAAATCATGTCCTCCGGGCTAAAAAGGAAAAGGGCTGCCTATTGTTATTAGCTGTTATCACCTAGCATCTCTAATGGTATGGGGGTGTGTTAGTGCCTATGGCATGGGTAATTTGCACATCTGTGAAGGCACCACTAATGCTAAAATGGACATACAGGTTTTGGAGTATCATTTGCTGCCTTCCAAGTAACGTCTTTTTCAGGGACATTCCTGTTTATTTTAGCAAGACAATGGCAAGGCACATTCTGCACATGTTACGATAGCGAGTACTAGATTGGCCTGTGTGCAGTCCAGACCTGTTTCCCATTGAAAATGTGTGGCCATCAAGAAAGAATGGGGAAGAATTCTACTTACAAAGCTTCAACAATTAGTGCCCTCAGTTCCCAATGCTTATTGAGTGTTATTAAAGTAAAGTCGATGCAACACAGCAGTAAACATGTCCTACCATGGCCAACTTTTTTCCATTCATCAAATTCTAAATTAGTTTAATATTATTAATAAAGTTATATTTTATTATATATAATATAATGATATAATATCATTATATAATAATTTATTAATAAAGTTTATCTATTTGAACATTAAATATCTTGTCTTTGCAGTGTATTCAATTGAATATGGGTTTAAAAGGATTTGCAAATCATCGTACTCTGTTTTTATTTATGTTTTACACAACGTTCCAACTTGGAATTGGGGTTGTATCTGCTGTATCTCTGTCTGTCTGTCTCTTTCAATTTTCTATGAGTTCCTGTCTGTCTAAATATTCAACCAAAGGCATAAATCTGTTTTGGGCAAGCATGTGTCAGAATGATACAACATTTGTGGATTGTTACTAGTACTGTATAGGTCATGTTATTTCAATGCAACGTGATCCTAAGTGTTGTTTCAGTCAAGTGGAAGTTTAATTATAAACAATAAGATAGCTGTGTTCTGATGTCTGGCCAGTGTTGAGATCCGGTTTAGACCTGTACTATAAATGAAGACCTGCAAGGATGCAGACATAAATGCAGCAACCACACAATCACTCATCAAGTGGTGACCTTTTGAGGTGGATGCATTGGATATACAGTGGCATGAGTGAGTAAGGTGAACTCACTGCAAATGTATTACATCTAGCTTCTAAAATGTTGGGTATAGATGGCCCCTATTTGCGATATTAGAAAGAGATAAGTAGTGATCGTAGTGGCCAAGCCCATTTCAATCCAACTTGAATAACATCTCTCTTCATTAAAAGAGGAAAGGTCACTAAGTTGCACTCTAACTTTAAGGACATGATCTTCCCAATCTCATAAAACACCACGCTGAAATGCTTCCAACCATATCGATTAAATACATCACAAAAAGTGGATCAGTAAGAACTTGCCAAATAGGAGTCACAGAATAATTCCAAAGTGTCTGTAATATTCCTGACAGTCTGACTATAATCCTTGATATGAAATGGAAATGCTCTTATCTTGGCACATTCCTAGATTTAGTGGATATGATTTATTTTCGCGCAACCTTCACACCTGTCACATTTCCTTGTAAAAAAGTAGGTAAGAAAACTACTGCTACCAGTCCACTTACTGATGCATGCACCATATATGAGAACGTTGACAGAGCAGGACCAAAGGGCATTTGTGGCTATGAAAACTGAATAACAGGTCTGTGACCATTTTGTCCAGATATGATGTTGATGTCTATGAATGGAAAGGCATTGCACATCAATCACATTAATTGCAGACTCACAGTGTAGTTATAACCCCACTGAGATACATGTCTTCATTTGGGGTATCCTTAATAATCTTGTACCACCTATTGGTCCAAAGTCACAAAACAAAGTGTGTAACCAAAAAGTTAGAAAATGTGTTATAAAATATGCATTGTACATATGGTACACAGACCTAGTTCTGCAAGTATGGACTATTCTATTCTATTCTATTCTATTCTATTCTATTCTATTCTATTAAACATGTTAAATTCCACTGTACAATGGAACAGTTCTAGGAATAATTAGAACTGCCAATATGTACCTTTTGTTTCACATTGTTCCTGCTTCATTCCATTTCCTTGAGATGTTGTTGTTCTCACATTAATTCATTTACTTTTCTATCCACTTAATCCTGAACAGGGCCGTGGGAGAGCTGGTGGCTAGCCAACAGCATGGGGCACAAGGTAGGAACAACCTTAGACAAGGTATCAGTGGAATGACACAACAAACTCTACAAACAGAGTGTTGCATTCTTCTTAGTAGACATTAACTCACACACATATCTAATACAAATACGTAATAAATAAAAAACACAATCAAACTAAGATCAATTTAATATTTAATAGAGGTAAAGTAATTTAGTTTTATTACAACAAGAGACTGCTTTTTTTCTGAAGAAATAATTTTTACAACCTTTTTCAAATGTCATCTACAAGGTTTGAACTCATTTGAATTTGGTTGGTATAGACTCCTGAATAATAACAAGCAAACTATTTGTGATGGACAATTAATTTATATAAATAATGGATTTCTTAGCTATACAGCTTATATACAGTTTATCCGTTTCAACAACATCATATCTGTCCTGATATCATACTGTGAGGAGATTCGGTTTGAATGGAAATAAAGTGAATAGAAATATAACCTGAATAAAAATAAAGTGATACATTTAGTTTACATTACGTTTCAAATTCTAATAATATGATATAAAGATACACACTTGCTATAAAATTGAAGCAGCTTGTGTGACCAGTAAAGAAGAAGGTTTTAAAAACTTTTAAGATTGTTGGGTGCTGTACAAAAATCAATGAACTAAATATGTAATCAATTACTCCAGCACATTTGACATTTTAGGGGTGCTAATTGAAGGTCAGCCATATGAAACATAGTATCTTCTTTGTTGTAAATGAGAAGACATTAACAATGCAGTTGGTATTTCTGAGGAACAATCAATGGTCTTTGTACTGACTGACATTTTTTAATCAAGATGGCTGATTCTGGTACTTTTGGCTAGCATACTGTGTATTAACCTGGCATGCAATTCAAATGCATTCATCTGACCAAGCAAAAGTGGATTATGTGGTTATTGTGCCATTAGATGGGCTATAAAACAGTTAATTCATTTAATTACAATTTTCCTACAACCAAACTATCTACCTTCAAGTAGGTTAATGTTATTTATTAGGTTTTGTTGATCCAGTAAACTGGAGAGAAACAAGTGTAAGTATCACAGGTGTAAGAGTCACTACAGACAAAGCGTGGAGGGAAAAAAAACAAATTATTCATTTTCTCACAGCAGCCAAGCATGAAATGAACTGGCCAGTGCAATCAGCTAATAAAACAACAAAGTCAGTACTAAAAGAGACAAATGACTGCATGGCTGCAAAACCTGACTGCATTTAAATCTGCTTGCCATTGCCCTTCCCTTCACCTATTTCTCTCTTTTATTAAACTGGGTGGATGATAAGTTATGTTACATAACAGGTCATGTCAGCATGTGATTATTATCATTTGGTATTCATATTTGGTAAACTGTATTCACAAAAGTTTGAGTCTTTGAGGACTCTGGATTGTCAAGGTTTGTCATGAGATATGCATGAGAAAATTAATAGAATCTTTAAAACCAATGTACTTTAAACAAATATTGAAAGGGATGACATATTTTTCTGTCTACAGTACATAATACTGTATCTTTAAATGATTCAAGGAGTCTTGAGGAATTTCAGTACGTAAAGGGCATAGGTGGAGCCTAAACTGAAGACCTGTGACCTTCGATCCTTCAGATGGCACTGCATTAACAAACTCTTCATCAACATCTGTAAGAAACAGAGGGCTGGAGATTTCTTTACACACCTTTACCAAGCATAAATGTAACTTTACCAAGACAAGCCTTATGCTAGCGATGTATTGAAGCCCAGGTTCTCTGGGCTTGTATGCACCTGGGATGGACATTGTTTCACGGTTTCTTACAGGTTTGTTACTGGTCGTTGTAAATGCACTGCTTGGAAATATCTGAAGGACACAGTTTAAATGATGCAGAATTAAGACTTTACCTCAAACAGTTTCAAGCTCTAGTGTTAAGGCAGAGTTAAAGTTCTACCTTTAACGACTTTTTGCTTCCTTTGTTTGGTTGCATAACATGCGTTCTTAGGAAGTGGTTGCCTACGTTACTTACTACATGCCTTGTCAAAAAACAAAATGGGATTGCCCCAGATGGTGCAGCTCTTAGCGGGCACTCAAACAAACTAGTATAACAATTAGTGGGTGCAATCTCCAGCGTGTAAATTCACACACTGGGAAGTGTGTAGGAAGTAAGAGCAGGTATTTATTCAATCTAGGTAAACAGAGCAAAATAGGCAGAAGTCTCGTAACCAAAAATATATATCAATATAAATATATAAAATATATAATATAATATAAAATATCAATTGTACAACACCAGTGTAAATATTGTCACCAGTGTAAATACTGTCATCAAATCACCTTTTGAAACATGGCACTTGCAGATAGTGTTATCAATTGAGTTTTAATAAATTCTTTTAGTTGAATAAATGAACATAAATGGCTTGTTGTAGTTATGGCACTTAGCTGTCATAAACTTGATCATTGTCAAAAGCCACTTTATTGATTGCACATCACAAAGCAAGAATAAACTATTACAAAAAGAACGAAAGTCATTAATAATATTTTGCCTACTGTACTAGGCAGAACTATCCATGATGATCATATAAAAGCATTAAAGGCACTAATGCATGCATAAACATCACTATTTGCTCACAAGTTTTCTTACCTGCTTCAAAAAATGCTAATCTGAGTTTATTTAATTTTTATCCTTTTTTTTTTAATTGGGACTGTGCTATCCTAGTGGTTAAGGTACTGGACTAAGGGTCCCCGAGCAAGACCCCTAACCCACAGTTGCTTAAATTGTAAGACTGTATTAATTGTAAGTTGCTCTGGATAAGGGCAACTGCTAAATGCTGTAAATGTTATAAAATATTATTTCATGGGGTAAAGCCCTGGAGCCCTATTAACACTTCTGCTTCAAAGTCATTTAAATCAGTTTTCTTTCCCATTCTGATGCTCACTTTGAACTTTAGCAGGTTGTACATGCTTAAATGCATTGAGTTGCTGCTGTGATTAGATTAGATATTGCATTACCAAGCAGTTGAACAGATATACCCAATAAAGTGGTTGGTGAGAATATCTAAATATTTATATAATATATTTATATTTATATAACTTAATAGGATCCCTCATTTGAAACATTTATATAATAATATAGAATACTTAAAATGTTAGATTAAGGTAGAATAATAATGCATACATTAAAGTGGAAACTGCTATGAAAGAAGAAGGAAATAGCATTTTACTTAATCAAATAATATTTCTTCAACACATTTACATATACAGCATAATACTTGCACAACATAAAGTATGTTCTTGCTTATTCTTTACAATTACATTTTTTTCTTTCATTCCTGTACAGTAAATTGTTGGAAAAAATCAAATCCAATGTCAAATCTTAATGAAGATTTTTGTTACAGTGTTCACCGGCTCATTACGTTATTCCCCGTCTGTCGTGTTACCTTCTTAGTGTTCCCCTTTGTCTGTGCGTGCTCCGTTATCCTTTGTTTCGTTTTTATAGTCCGTTAAGGACTCCCCCGCTCGTGTTCCCCTGCAGCTGATGGCGCCCGGGACACGAGGCTGGAAGGGGCTGATCCCTGGACCC
>JAUZST010019085.1:0-33095 GCA_034779995.1 Parotocinclus haroldoi
GAGAGAGAGAGAGAGAGAGACAGAGAGAGACAGAGAGAGACAGAGAGAGAGAAGAAAGCGACAGTGAGAGAGAGAGAGAGAGAGAGAGAGAGAGACAGAGAGAGAGACAGAGAGACAGAGACAGAGAGAGAGAAGAAAGCGACAGTGAGAGAGAGAGAGAGACAGAGAGAGACAGAGAGAGAGACAGCACTGTGTACTCTTGCCGCTCTGTTCCCTCTTCTTAGTTCAGCCACATTTTTGAGGATTTTGGTTCCTTAGAATCCGACCCCCGTTAAATAAAGCTAATACTCTTTAACAAAACCTTTTAACCTCGTTTGCCGTTGGACCAGTATGAGCCATTCGTGTTCTGACCCCCAGCCCTACCCCATCACACCTGGTCCATCCTACCCTAAAAAGTGAGGAAGGGAATCACAAAGGGCTGGGGAACGTTCCCCTTTCACCCTCAAACCTTTCATCACTCACACACCATGTCCCTGGACAGGACACCTGGACCTGCAGGACGCTCACACTTACTTATAGTGGGACACTTTAGAGGCACCGAATGACCTAACACGTCTTCGAAATGTGAGAGGAATCTGGTACAGGTGCAAAACCAAAAAACCAAAAAACGGTCATTGCTTATTACACTCAGTTCCCCCTCATATGGCTATACATGCATTATTTTATATTTTATAAGCTTTGAGAGGAGGTCCAGGTTACCCATGACCACGTGGAAACCCTCTCAAAGACTTGGCCCTCTGTCCCAGATCTGCCTTTAGGAAACGCGTAAACCTTTTAGATGATCACAGTTGTTGTTTCCTACAGGAGGTCCTCTTTCATTGCTCTCCATCATTATGAACGACTTCCAGCTTTGCGGGAATCTCGATTTGCCTCGGACCTTTCCGGGAACCTCATGACAGAGTGTTATTTTCGCATCGGGAGGAACAGAAGCGCTAGCAGACTGTATAAGGGTCCACGTGTGGGCCAAACCCGGGCCCGTGGAACCTTGTGAGCAGCGCATGGTCTTTTAATTAGCTCTCAGAAGGACTGTCAGCACACAAGGACTTACCAGTGGACCCGGAAAACCTGCAGGACCTGGAAGACCTGGGGGTCCTCTCTCACCCTGGGTGATAAGAAAAGTTTATTATTAGTAAACTGTACAGAGAATCTGCAGAACGTCCACTGATGCTGGTGTGGGTTGTGGTGGGAGGTTCTGGAGCCGTCTGGGACCCTCGCTTGGGCTTCAAGCTCTGACTGTAAAGCCTGCAGTGCAACTGCTGAGCCACCGGGGGTTGCCGTTGCAGGAAAGACGTCCAGCCGTGTCTGTACGTGACACCTAACCCGGCCAGAAGGCACCTCTAGGACATGGTTATGGCCTGTGTTTGCTTTGCTTACCTGTTCTCCTTTCGACGCAGGGCCCAGGGACATCCCAGGATCACCCTTTGCTCCCTAAAGCGACAAGGCATTGAGTCATTGTGACGTTGCCATGTGATTTCTTCTGTTCAATAGCAGAAACGTCCGATCTGTGCAAAACTACGCTCACATACAGGGCTTCTTGGGCTTCTGGGAAACGTATTTAACGTTTTATTTAACGTTTTAATAACGTTGTATTTAAGTTCTTCTCAGGGCGGGCTGACGTGCGACAAAATGGGGAGAAATTGTGTAAATAATTGAATCCCGCTTATTTACAGCTTAATAAACGTGTTCCGGTACAGTACAGAACAGCACTAGAAGGCTGTATGTATATATTTGTATATAATCTGAGGGAGGGCCAGGCTTGTGAGGGATCACCCCCAACCATTTCTGTTTTCCCGGACTGGTCCTGGAGGCTTCATGACTCTGACTAGGACAAGCCGGGATCAAAAAATGCCACGGAGCATGGCGACTGAGCCGAGCTGTGGTAAGGGGCACCGGAGGGCCTGGGTCCGGACTGTGGGCAGGTCTTGCAAAATAAAGGTGGGGTGAAACGTTTGGGTATCCCTGCTACGGACTGGCATTTTGTTCCGAGTATACCTGTGGCAGGGCGGGGTGAAAAAAGGATGGTTCACAATCTCCTGCTAAGAAACCGGACTGGGTCATGGACGGGTCCGGAGCCCAACTGAGGACTCACAAGGCTCGTGTGAGGACGATGTCAATCCAACGCGTGTCTGAGTAGACTGTACGGCTGTACGGTCACGGCTGGTCAGTGACGTCCTTCTGACCCGTCCCCTGGACGTTCCCGCAACCCTGCCCCTCAGCTTCCACCGTGAACCCTGATTCTGCTTCCACTCTCTCACGGGAGGCATTTCACGAACAAACCCGGCACTATTTCTTTCTCCTGGGCCCAGGAGGGGCGGCTGATGACTCATCTCAGGGCTGCTGCGCGGCTTTCTTTGGCTCCGGCTGAGAGAGCGGGAACCCCGAGCACCGAGACGTGTCCTACACGCTGGATGCTGCAGCTGTTTGACGGACATAATGTCCATTTGTCCTCCCACACCTTCCACGTGTTCCCGGTCGTGCTTCGGCTCGGAGCGCCGCTCCTGGCCGGCGTGAGAACGGAGAGGCCAGGCTGCCATCCTGTAGCTAACCGCGGATTTCCTCTCTCGCTCCAGAGTGCGGTCGCCCAAAGGTTCCTCAGCAGCCGCAGACACTGTTCCCAAACCGCCGGCCTGGCACTTTCCACCGTCGCAGTCGCTTTATTACACTTTACAAGCTGCTTTACGGTCTTGGGCTGTCGACGGAAAACTGTAAACATGACAGCTTTCTGCAATTAAGCTCTTTCTGAAAACAGCCCGGTCTAAATAACATGACCCCCAGAGCCAAGGAGCACCAGAGACCCTGGGAGCCAGGGACCACGTTGGACTGCGGGTGTGCGCACAGCACTTTGCCCATGCCCTCTGCCCCTACCGTGCCACGCCTGGACCTTTTCCTGTGCCATCTCGCACCCTGTCCCTTTCGGTCCGCCCTACGCCCTATCCTGGAACCAAATATGGGAACCAGCCAAGTTTCACTCGTGTTTGCACTCAACATTATGAAAAAAAAAACCCCGACGGTTACTGTAATGATTTCAAAGTATTTCATTTTATATTGCGAGTAGTGTCACTGCGGCCTCGTAACTCCCTCACCTCAGCAGAATTACATAGAGAGTGCGAGATCACGATCGTCACATTCGCTGCTGCATTATCCAGCTTTATCGCGGTGAAACAGTGAAGCCAAAGGCTCGGACGTGGCTAACATGAATACGACACGAAAAGCAAAATCTGTAAGGTCACTTTTAAAGCGTCTGCCGTCGTGTCGTCCGTCCTGATTCCATCCTTCCTTATTATACTTTGTGAGCCAGGCGTACACAACACAAACACGCAAACGCAAGCGATTCCCCACGTCTGGGGCATGGGAGACGCCCCCGGAGGGTCCGGCACCTCACTGACTCGGAGAATTCAGGCCCAGGGGACTGAAAGGCACCCAGTACGGCATTTCTAACATCGCTTAGGTTGGGTGATCAGAAAAACCCGCTGTTTTTTTTTGAGGAGGCTTGAATCGGTTCAGCGCTGTAAAACAGGAGCCGAAATCAGACACGAGGTGTTCAGACGCTCATTTTTTCCAAAGTCCAACCGTCAATCATGTGTCATGTGCCAGCGCTCCCGGTGTTGCTGTACGCTGACGGATGAAGGCCGGGCGCCGGTCCAATGGGAGCGTTAGATAAACGGGCGCTGAACAGACGGAAAAGTGGAGCTCGAGGGGAGAAATATGCAGGTGATTCGCCAGCACATGCTGCCATGCGGATAAGAAACTGGAAGGCAGAACGATTCACGTCTTCAGGTCCTGGCTATGCCAAAAGCCGTCAGTGAACGTCCGGCAGGGTCACCGTAAACCCCGCAGCCTTCCGCCGGACAGGAAAAACATTTACCGTTCGGAATCGGAATAAACTCCGGACCGCGATCGAGCAAAAGCCTGCAGACGTTTCCGGAGCGGCTGAAATGCTCAGCGAAAAGGCAAACGTATTTTCCCACGTGCTGCCCTCGAACCCGGCCAATGGGAATGGATCCCGAGCTGGAAGACTGCCGTTCAGGACCCACAGACCCACAGACCCACAGACCGGACCTGATTTTCTTTACTGAGCGCTTTATTAAAGCCTTCTTAACCCCAGATCATGGCTATAATTACTAAGCATCGCAGCGCCGCTAGATTATGAAATCCGTTTTATTTTCGTTTTGTTGTGCCGGACGGACGGATCGATTATCAAACGAAAAAGGATCGTCACTCTCCCGGAATCAACATCAGTTCCGAGTCCGCGTGGTGCGCGGTTGCGCCCTCTGGCGGTCGTAATGACTCAGTTGCATTAGGAGGCGCAATAATAAGCACGACGCTGCATTCTCTCCGGGGCTAGAGCACGATTCGGGGCCTTTAGACCGTCCCGTGTTTGTTCTGGCGATTTTAAAGTGCTGCACGTTTCGGGACTGAACCTGTAACATTTGGCTTTGTTACCAAGACTATCAACGACGGGAGCGCCTCGAGGAACCAGCGGCCGCTTTCCAAGAAACCGACGCGGTACGGCGGCAACCGAAGCCAGCAGGTGACGTCGCGCGTCAGAACTCAAGACTTTGATGCTGTACATGTTCAGAGCCGGTCCAAGCCCCGGCTGTTTCCACTTAGCTCTCCGTATTTAGTTTAGGGATCAGTAGGAAATAAGCGGTCGCATTCAATTTTGGCTCGTGCTAATCGCGCTGCTTTATTGCCCAGATCAACCGGCACGCCAAAACATCCAGGGGGCTCGGCATGCCAGGGAACGACGTCATTTTTCTGACTAACGTTACTGAAAATCTCTTTCCAAAGTTCAGACGAGCAGCCGAGGGGTTAAAAGTCTGGCTTAAGGATCTGACTCAGGCCGGTCGCAGTTCAGGTTTGGACTTATAACCTGTATTTCCAGTAAGCTGCATTTACCGGCCACTTTAACAGCACACGGGGTGATCCCTGAACCAGCCTCCTCCCTCAGGTACGGCGAGACGCGCCTGCACGGGATTTCGGACCCGATCGGGGGACCAACCCGTGTCCTGGCAGCAGTGGATCAGAGGTTAGAACTCACAAATTGTGCTGCGCTTCAATCCCGGGTTGCCAGATCTCGCAAGGGAAAACAAGCAACCAGGCCTATGGAAATCAGCCCAAAAGAAGCAAAGTTTCTTCGAATAAGAGGATCGGGCAACCGAAGTTGCTTCCTCTAGCCACTACTGTTACAGAAACACAGTAAAAAACTGAGCGCTGCTGCCGAGAAATCTGATTACTGAGATAAAAATCCCGCGTTTGATCACATTTGCCGACCCGATTCCTAGATCGGAGTGCGCTGTTTACGCAAACAGTGTCTTAGTGACGGAAGAACTCTGTTTTTATCGTATAATAACGGCTGTAAAGGAGCTTTTGTTTATGTTTTTTTTTTTTTTTTTTACTTTTTTTTTTAAACATTTCATAAACTCTTTATCGCATAAACAGGGGCCGCGTTTCGTTACGGTGTGTGTTGTGGACCGCTCGGACCGTGTGAGTCACACACGAGGTCGGTGTAGGAGGACGCAGGGTTCGACAAACTTCCTCTCTGCATCTCTCGGAAGATCCATGAAATTTTACGCCCACATCTGGAGCTAATGGCTAACAGAAGCTACCCAGGGGTTCGAACATCCTCCAGGTTTCACACCCACCGGCACGAGCTTGAGCCCGGACAACCACGAAAAGATCAGGATAAGCCACATCGACATAACTTCTATAAGAAGAATATAACAAGCTTCTATCCTTTAGGTCCAAAAGAAGAAATGGCCTGCCTAGTTCCTGCGCATCTGAAACCCCTCCCACTTTCCGTGACGTCAGCACAGCGGGTGGGGCATCGCCGCTCTAACACGCGAGGTCACCATCAACACGTCTGGAAGGACATTTTCCCGACCGTCCCGGTCTCCCCACCGGTCCAGCACCAGCCGGTTTTGTTTTGATTCGTTGCGATGGGAGGGAGTGTCAGGGGATCATCCCCCAGAGCTGAGACTGTACCCAGATTGATTCGATTGATGAAAAGCCTCTTTCAAGTGCTGCATTGAATTCCAGGGTTGCCAGATCCCGCCAGAGAAACAAGCAGCCAGGTTTGTGGAAGCAAGCCGTAAAGAAGCAAAAGCCGTTTGATATTGTAGACGAGTTCAGTGAATGATATTTTTGACGTCGGGCATCACACGTAGGCATGACTGCCTGTGTCTGAGGGGGAGGATCGTTACATCACCCCGACCCTGTGCCCAGTCTGCCCTACCCCGTGTCTTTTGAAAACTGGCCTATGGGCTTGATGGAAATGAGGAAAAGGCCGAACTAAACGGGAAGCGCCTGTCATGGCGCCATGATCTGGCATGATGAAGCCGGTTAAAAACGAATTGGGATCCAATCCAGGTCCTAAACACTGAATTAATGCACTCCCGCGTTTTGGGACTCACCTTGGGGCCAGGTAATCCCGGGGGGCCGGGGATCCCGTGAGAACCAGGGGGACCCTGCAGGTGAGAGAGAGAACAAACACACTGATGGTTATTCATCCGTTTGGCATCCAGCCTCTGTTAGAGCAGATCTTCCATGATCTCATCATCAAACAGGGAAGCTCAGACCACAGGTACGGGGAGTTAAACGAGTGGAAACACACACACACACACACACACACACACACACACACACACACACAATGGAAACATTCAAGCAGCTCCAGGCAATAAGTGCTCATACATTAATCCGCTAATACACTGAAGCGCTAACATAATGCAGCCACACAAAACCAGAGAGAGATCCCGAAACCTGAGCCTAGGCATCAAAGGAGAGATTTAGGATCAAAGTTCAAAAATCGGATTAGAATTTAATTAATCCTTTATTCGAAAATACATAATAAGAGTCTCTGTATTATATGGCTCAATCAAAAGGTTTTTTTTTTTTAATTTAATCCAGTTCGGTGACTGGGGGGACCAGCACACACACACACACACACACACACACATATACGCACACACACACACACACACACACACACACACACACACACTGGTGAGTCTTAAGGCAAAAACATTTACAATTTAAAACAGATTAAACTCAGCAAACGAACTGCTTAACTAATAACATTAGGGATGTAACAATGGCGATAGCGATCGATTCGATACACGATACTGACTTTGCCATTATTATTCCTACTGTAAGCAGCGCAAAGCAAAGCACCTTTTCTAAAATACGCTCTTAAACAAACCCAAAAACCATCAAACAAACACCTATGATGCATTTGAAGTATCCATTATCTTAAGCTTAATCCACACGGGGTGGCGGGCCAGCCGACGCCCACCCGGCAACTCTGGGCCCAAGGGCAGGGACAACCGTAGACGGGGCCCACACACAGTCACACACGAAGGGCCACATTTAGAGACACCAATTAACCTAACACGCCTGTCTTTAGACTGTGGGAGGAAACCGGAGTACCTAAAGTAAACCCGAGGTCTAAAGGCCACATTTAGAGACACCAATTAACCTAACACGCCTGTCTTTGGACTGTGGGAGGAAACTGGAGTACCCGGAGTAAACCCACGCAGGTGCGGGGACGACATGAAGACTCCACACAGAAAGGATCCCGCCCTGGGATCGAGCTGGGCGGCGCTACCCCAGCGATCCCCCGTGCCGCCCCGTTGTCCGGGTTTGACGTTGTGAATAAAAGCCGTTAGTGTAGCTTAAAGAGCTAAGTGAAAACATTAGTTGTGTGTAAAATAACGGGGCTTTTTCTTGTATGATAAATGATAAGCCGTTTCAAGGGGCGTGTGGGTGCATGGCGCCCTCTGGCGTTCAAGAAATGCAATTGCGTTAGACGGCATAATAAGCATCGGCTCCTGTTGATCATTCATTGGCTGATCTCCTCGCCCTCCGGTTTTTAGTGAGTTTTTAGAGAGTACTCTCTCTTTTTAGGGTGGTAAACAGGCGGCCGCGTGGCCCAGGTGATACCGACCCTGAGACGGAGGGAGGAAGATTTACGATAGTTTGCACGACAGCACTGATCTCACTTCACAGGCCAAACGTGTGTGTGTGTGTGTGTGTGTGTGTGTGTGTTGGCATGCCACAGGAATGCATGCGCTCATGCACATCTGCAGCACACTCCTCTCACACACATTTGGACGCGTGCATGCAAGAGGCTGCGGATTTACGACTGGCTTTACGTTCCGAACAACGCCGAGCGAATAAACAAAACGGGGCAACGGCCCAGGCGTGCAGGCTGGCCTCGTTTCATCCCGTGTGCCCGCTCTGACGTTTCCAGGGTACTTCGCGCACACCCGGAGGCTTCCACGCTCGTTTTGGGCGTGACGCAGACGCTTAGGTGGGTTTAGGTAGCCGGGCTGGGTTTCGTTGATTCATTTTTGTGACCCGGGTTCGAGTCCTGGCATGGCGGCTGCCTGTGTAGATTTGGCATGTTCTCCCTCTGAGTGTGTATGGGCTTATTCAAACAATCCAACCACGCCTGTTTGATCGCCTGACCTCATTTAGGCGTCCAGCTCCGAGTTGTGTGTGTAGACTGGCCCCCGGTCTGTCGGGGGATGTTCCCGCCTTGAGCTTTGTGCTGCCGGTTAGGCTGTGGCCCAAAGGTGGATTAAGTGGGCATGGAAACGCCAGCTGGTAAAACAGCGCTTGCTGGATGAACGGGTTCGAAGTCCGTGTGGACTTGCGATGCGAAGGTCAAGTGGCGGGTCTGGGCCTGGGTCCTTGTCCTGAACGGACCTCTAAACGGGCGCTCGGGGAATGCTGGGTTAGGGTCCAGACACTGTCCCATAACCAAGGTTTATCCCTGGCCTGGGTCAAGTGGTCAAGTCTGGAATCCATAGGACATAGACCAAGGTCTGTGGACGTTCCCATGGATGCTCATGGACGGGGCATCAGTCCATCGGGTCACAGCGCTGAGGGACAGGACACTTCTCCCTCTGGCCTCCCTGCCCTCAGACACAATGGCGATTATATGTCTACAGGGCACTTGAGCATGCCATGGGACGCCATGCCAGGGGTCACTGTTACAGCACAGGGGCTGATCCCTGAACCCACCCCCTCCCTCAGGTAGAGCGGGACTTCTGGCCCGACCAGGTCACAAACCCGCGTCCTGGCAGCAGTGGATCAGAGGTTGGCATCTCTGATCTCAAAGCATCAGCGAGGCATCTCTCTGAACCCGTTACACCTTGAGGCGGAGTGGCTACAACAGCAGTCCTAATCCTTGTAACAGGAATCCGAGGCTTAACTAAGCTAGACCTACGTCGATTGAAAAAGGGTTTCTTGTTTTCCTTGAGCTCTCACTAAACGTCAAAAGCTTGAATAATGATGTAGCAATGCCTCTTACCCGCGGTCCTCTGGTTCCTGGTGGCCCAGGGGGTCCGGGGAGACCAGGAGGGCCCTGCGAGACAGAAAGAGAAGACGGCGGTTAGAGCAAAGTCCTTATACAATGTACAATAGACCGCTGGAGGACACATGACTTAGAGTGTCTAAGCGAAACCTCATGTTTTCAGAACCCAGTCTGCGATTCGGTTTCTTTCTCTCAGGGCTGAAGGCGAGCCATAAAATCCGATCTGCGCTCACGTCCCTCGTTGCTCCGCAAACCCGGTGCACTTTTGAGCACCAAGCCTTTATCCGAGCCTCGTGTCGCAGCAGGGAATGTGTCTTACACGACCTTTGCTAAGAAGAACTGAATCTCCAGACTCGGGCATCAGGTTACGCGTTTCCACTGAACCGTGTTTGGCAGGAACCCGTACCGGGAGAAGGCTGTGTTTAAAATCCTCACAGGGGGCCACCTAGTGGCAAGTTCATGAATCCATAAATGCAGCGTTTGTCTGTCTAAGCGATTTATTTAAGGAAGGCGAACACCGTTTGTCGTCCGTCCAATTTAACGACCAAGATCTTATAATCATAACCCTAGTAAATCAAAATTATTCGTACTTATGCGCATCTCGTTCCCGTCCAAACAACACGAAACTAGAACGGGTCACGGCTCGTGAAAAAACCCAAGTATCAAAGTGCAAAGTATCTAAACTACCATGTGACTCTGGTCAACGTCCTGCCTCCCACCTGGTGCCCACCCGGAAACTCTGGGCACAAGGGTAGGAAAAACCCTAGACGGGGCGCCAGTCCATCATAGGGCACACACACTAAGGGCCACTTTAGAGACAACAATTAACCTAACACACATGTCTTTGTACTGTGGGAGGAAACTGGAGTACCCAGTGTAAACCCATGCAGACAAGGACAGGTACTAAGGGTCACATTTAGAGACACCTCTTAACCTAACACACATGTCTTTGGACTGTGGGAGGAAACCGGAGTACCTGGAGTAAACTAAGGGCCACATTTAGAGACACCGCTTAACCTAACACACATGTCTTTGGACTGTGGGAGGAAACCGGAGTACCTGGAGTAAACTAAGCACCCAAGGGCCACATTTAGAGACACCTCTTAACCTAATACGCATGTCTTTGGACTGTGGGAGGAAACCGGAGTACCTGGAGTAAACCTGAGGTCTAAGGGCCACATTTAGAGACACCACGTAACCTACCACAGCTCAATTATTCAATTAACATCTGGGCCACCCAAGCAGGTCGGGTCCCTCTTTGAGTGTTGGTTCCTCCCAAGGTTTCTTCCTTCTTTATTCAGGGGGATTTTCCTTGCCACTGTCGCCCTAGGCCTGCTCCGTTTGGGATTAGCCTTTTACAACACAACATAGCATTGTAAAGATGTCCAACATGGCCACTGGCGTATAAAGAGTCTGACTTGAAAGGTCTGAACTTTAGGCGACCCCAAACATTGACCTCTCTGCCTAATGCTCACCCCTTACTATGAGCTTCTGGGGCGTTAAAGGTTAACGCCTCAATAAGATCATTAAACGGTCGCATTTTCTCTCCTCGACCCCCGCGAAACATCTGTAATTACGGCCATTAAGGAGCTGGAATTGTTTATTTTACAGGGTTTTTTTTTTTTTCCAGTTGCTAACGCACTAAAACGACATCCATAGCACAGTTATTTTAATTTCAAAAGTCAAAACACGTTTTCTGCTTCACACACGTTTTGCTATTTAAAAAAAAAAAAAGGCTCGTTCTAAATAACCACAACAATCTGACAAAGTCACACGTTTGCCATTTAAAATGAAAATACACGAGCTAATTGGCCAAAACATGGTCCATCTGGAAGAGGAAGAGGAGGAGGAGGAAGGGTGAGAATGAGGCGGGGGGGGGGGGCATGTTTGTGAGAGGTAGGGGTAGGGCTGGTAGAGGAGTTCATGGCCAAAGAAGACCACGAAATCAGAGCAACCATAGTTGATCACGTCATCAACCGTGGGCTTTCTTTTTTCCCCGAAAGGACTGAGAGACGCAACCGAGGTGGAGGAAGGGGCCGAATGTTCACAAGTTCATCTTCATAGACGAGGCTGGCGTCAACCTAGCAAAGACCAGAAGAAGGGGAAGAAACATCACTGGCCACAGAGCCACTGTAGATGTTCTCCACTATGCATGGTGTCCTCCACCGTCATGCCAACCTTGGACCATACAGCACAGCCCATGTTCTCACAGTTCTGGACAGACTCCACAACATTCTCATAGCACAAGAGCGTATGAGTGATGCGGACCATCAAGGAAGCAGGTACGTTGTAGTATGGGATAACGTGAGCTTTCAGCGTGCAGCCCCAGTCCAAACCCACGGTTTCGTGCTCATACTCACCATTTCTGAACCCTGTAGAAGAGCCCTGTCTTTTCGGCATGGCGAATCTGAAGGATCGTTTTTTTCAGTATTATGACCAGCATACTAGAGATGAGGGAACTTTATATGATGCCCAACGGTGTGTAGATGGTTAGACAAAAATCTGGTAATATGCATGTCATGTTTGCGCCACTTGCAAAAAGTCTGCTTTTGACAAATCCCCATCCCACCTTAGAATACGGTTCCTGCCCAATATCTATAGCGTCTAATCAAAGCGAATATTTCGCCCGCTTACAAATGGGGTACGGGGCCGGGTAGGGGGTCGGCGCTGATGCCCGGCGTCTTCTCTCTGCCATGTCACTTTAATACAAACACGGATCCTGACCCCACGCTGTGGGCACTCGAACTTGGGTCGGCGCGGTGCCAGTGGGACGTAAAGACTTAAAATAGCCGCGCCACCCCAACGCCGCTAAGCGGCTACTCGTGCCAGTTTGAATGCGGACCCGGTGCAAAACGATTTCGATTCAGAAAATTTGTTTCGTATTTGTTTCATCGCGATTTCTATCGAAGTCTGAGAGGTTTGGGAGACGTTTCGAGGAGTTTTGAAAAAATGTTTGAAGAGTTTAGAGAAGTTTTGAGGGGTTTTGAGGAGTTTCGAAAATATTGAGGAGTTTTGAGGGGTTTCAAAGAGTTTTGAAAAAAACATTTGAGGAGTTTTGAGAAGTTTTGATTAGTTTTGAAAAGTTTTGAGAAGTTTTGAGGAGTTTTTGAGGAGTTTCGAAAAAGAATTTGAAGAGTTTTGAGAAGCTTTGAAAAGATTTGAGAAGTTTTTGTGGAGTTTTGAAAAAAACATTTGAGGGGTTTTGATGAGGTTTTTTTTTAAGTTTTGAGGAGTTTTGGAGAAGTTTAGAGAGGTTTTGAGAAGTTTTGAAGAGTTTTGAGGAGTTTTGAAAAAAACATTTGAGGAGTTTTGAGGAGTTTTGAAAAAAACATTTGAGGAGTTTTGATTAGTTTTGAAAAAAAATTGAGGAGTTTTGAGAAGTTTTGAAAAGTTTTAAAAAGTTTTGAAAAAAACATTTGAGGAGTTTTAATGAGTTTTGAGAAGTTTTGAGGAGTTTTGAGAAGTTTCGAGGAGTTGACGGACCTCCAGAGCCGAGTCTTTCCCCCGCAGACCTGTTGCTAATCATTTTCATACATAAAACTGGAAATATATCCCATTACTGGTCGCAACGTTTAGCACAGAGCCTGTTTTGTCATTTCCAACCCAGTCTTCCAGCAAGGAGGAGTTTTGGACCTCCAAGGTGAGCTAGTGCCCGAGGCTCCTCCATTTCAGAGTCCAAAGAGAGTTCTGCGAAAGTGCCGAGTCACGCTGATGGATTAGCAGCAGCACCACGTTTTGGGGAAAAAGGCTGGAGGCTAAGCCCACACAAGCATGTTGTGGAAAACACTCGAGCTGCAAGCAAGTTCATGTCTGCTTCGGCACGAGGTGAGAGCTGATTTTATTTACTGCAAGCATGAAGAGCAGCGGGGGCGCTTTAGCAGCTAGCCTAGCTTAGCACAGACGAGCACGTCTGCATTTTGTGCTCGCGTTTATAGTTTTACAGGCTTTTCTCATCAGAACGCTTCCACCCCTGCTATCTGAAATCCTGTTCTCTAAATTCCAGTGTTTGAACCCCCCTAAACTGGTCACCCTTATGCTTATCAAAGCGAGCCCTGGACGAGACGCCTGTCCACTGGAGGGTCGGCGAGGGGCACTGTCGCAATGCCGGGGGATGATCCGAACACTGACATCCCCTCACTCCCTCAGAGAGCTGATCGAATCTGCATGGGACTCAAACCGGCAGAATAATAATAATAATAATACATGATTATTAATCCTGCATTCAATTAAGTGTGTGTGTGTGTGTGTGTGTGTGTGTGTGTGTGTGTGTGTGTGTGTGTGTGTGTGTATGGTTCTCCCAGCGCCCTGATTCCAGAACCTCGGATTTGACTACAACGAGATTTCTGAGTGTCGATCAGGACAGAATCGTTTACAGTTTATTTCCACCTTCCATAAGACGACCTTGTAACCTTAAGGTCTGCGTTTGGCCCTGAAGGTCGCCTGTGGCCGCCGGTCCTACGACTAAGAGCATGAAAAACCCGCCTTACAGTAAACCCGACATCCGCAGCTTAAGCTTGGACCCAGAGATTTGAGGAAGACGGACAAAGCAGAGGGTCCAAAAAAAAAGGCCCTGGCTATGCTGCCCTCCCTGCAACACGTCGGTTCTTTTTTACATACGGTTCCAAAGATGTTATCTCCTCATTAGCTCGCGTTACGCATCCCTCCTGGCTCGTTGGGGGCGTTTCAGGTAGAAAAAGTTGATGATGGAGCAAAAAAAAAAAAAAACGAAGGACGCTTGGACCAGACGGCCTCCTAAACCAACATGTGCGCCTGCCAGACATTCCTACTCACTTCTTCCCCTGATCGACTCGTTGAAGCCGAGTACTTGAAGACCTCCAACACTCTCCGACGGCAGTCGATCCGTTTGAGATTTGGCTCATTTCAATATGCAGGCCTCTGCTCCTACTTGCCTCGGGACGGTCCCTAACGCGTCCGATTTGCACCGCGGACGAGCTTATACAAACGAAGGCTTAAAGACACTCACCGGCGGGCCCGGATCCCCTTTCAGACCGTCAGACAGGTCGTAGTCGAAAAAATAGTCCCCCTCCACGACGCCGTAGTCGTATCCGTACACGCCTGAGTTCCCTGAGTCGTACATCCTTTCCTCGCTGTAGTTCTCCACCCGATTGCGGTCATCCTGTTGCTGATACAGGGTAGCCCTGTTTACCTTCGGCTGGGGATCCGCCAACTGTGAGCCGCCGTCGTTACCCAGGGCTTCTCCGTTTCGGCCTGGAGTTGCCGTCCGCTGGTCTTCGTGGGGCCTGTGCTCACTCGCAGGGGTGCTAGTACTAGTTCTCGGTGAAGGATCTAGGAGGTCCGGTGGCCTAAAGGAGCTTGGGAATGGACCTGTAGTCCTGGAGGGGGTGGAGGTCAGCGTATTCCATAAGGACGCACTCGTAGGTTTCTTTAGAGACTGTCCCTCTGGGTTTGGTGTGTACGACTCGGCGGGCGCGCGAGCGACAGCAGGAGAGGTAACGGGCCGCCCCGTGGTGGGGGGCGACGAAGGAGTGGTGCCCGGCTGCGATCGGAACGTGTCGGCCAGTCTGCAGGCTTTCTTAACGTAGTCACAGTAGTGCGCTGCCACCTCCGCCGACGGGTATATCTCCAGCTGGCAGAGGGAGCCTTCAAACTGTGCCGCCCTGGAGCTCATGCGGCCCACGGTCACCCGGCCGCCTGGGCTTACCATCCGAGGCCGGGTCAGCGTCTCCTCGCTGTACTGTAGCCTCCCGCAACGGGCGAAGAACGCCACCGAGCGCGGACGCACCGCTACCGCGAACGAATGCCAGCGGCCGTCCTGCGCCTCGTAGGCGAAGTAGACGGACGCCTTGTCCCCCGTGTAGACGACGACCCGGCCCGGCGTCAGCTGGAGGCCGAACTGCAGCCGGTCCATGCCGTCCCGGACGCCGAAGAGGAAGGCGTTGCTGGCATGCTGAGAGTTAAGGCTCACCACCAGGGTGAACTCCGTCTCCACGCTTGCAGGGAGGAGACCCGGCACAGGAGCCTCAACGAGGACATCAGGGTCCAGAGTCACCCCGACCCCGGGGGGAAGGACGGACAGAGACGGGATGTAGGGAATCAGTGACGCGATCCCGGGTGACGCCGTGGGCTCTTTTCGACTGGACAGTCCCAGCTGGAGGATGAGATCGACACCTGAGAGACAGAGATAGACACAAAGAGGATGAAAAACTGAGAGAGCACGGTCCTCGTTCTTTATTTGACGACACTACAGGGTCGCCCCTTCGGTCTTTGGCTTTCTCTCAACATGTTCGAGTATTTGCTGCACTGACATCACGGTTTACCCCACCAGAACTTGCTTGCACCCATTATGAGCAGATGCGGCCCAGATGACGGGATGGAGGGGGACAGCTTTTCTCAGAGCGGGTCGGGAAAGTTCACTCACAAACCCTCCTTCACCAAGTCGCTCGGAGAAGATCTAAGGCTTGAAAAAGACAAACTGCTGCCACTCGGGGGGGAAAAGCTGTACGATCAAAGGAAAGGGGAGCGACCGGGCACGGGCCCGGGCCCGGGGTCGATCCGAGCGCTTGAGCGCCAACGCGTGGAGCAACAGCCGCCCCGTCTTTCCCGGCAGTGATCTCGAGAATCGGAGCGAGTGCGGCACGAGGAAAAGGTTTAAACGTCTTGTCCTGTTAACCGTGAAATAAACAACGTTCCCGGTCCTGATTAAGCGGCTTGATCCTACTCCCATTTTCGTACGGCTCCAGGTTTGAATTATTCCCGGTCCACTTGCTTGCGGCCTGTTTGCACAAAGGCTCGGCGTAACGTCTTCCCAAACGGGGCCTTCTAAACGACAGACCTAATTGGTACCCGAGATCAAACACGACCAAGCAACGGCGTTAATAACGCTCAACCAGGCGAAGCTGACAGCCCCGAACAAAGCGAGCTTTCGGCAGGATCAGACGCTTAGTTCCTCAGCGCAGACCTTAAGCTTTATCGCAGCTGTTTCTGTGAAGATCTTAAGGGACTCTGGAACCCGAATCTTCGCTCAGCGCTGGTTTTATGTTCCGTGTTTATATTCGATAATCCCGGTACCTCCAGTAGGGTCAAAACACGCGCCTGAGCCGAGCTGTCGTCGTTTTCATGACTTCTTCGGTTTATTTAAACCTCCCCTATAGGCTTATTAATTACATAACTTGCAGGTCGGGCCCGTTTTAGAGTCTTGGTCCTCATGAGGTTACTTTGCTATAATGTTGACGGAGTTTCTCCTTGCCGCTGCTCATAGTGAAGCTGCCCTGAGACAAAGCTCCAGAAATAAATCAAACGGGCTTGACTTCGACCGTCTAACTGGACTTTCTTCCAGACTGGCGTGAGATTTTAACCAACGAATCCTTTCTTAACTTAACCCGGATTAAGCGCTGACGTATAGAATATACGTAATATATATAAGTATTATATGTAAATAAATAAGCGGGGTAAAACCGCGGCTTCCTAACATTTAGAATCATGAAAGGCCAATCCCAAATTGGGCAAGCCTGGGGGGACAGTGGAGAGGAAAAACTCCATTGAAAGGAGTAAGAGAGAAACTTTGGGAGGACCAAGACTCAAAGAGGGACCCGGCCTGCTTGGGTGGCCTAGAATTTCAAACAGGATCCCGTAATTGTGGGTAATCATTTTGCTATCGTGATGGACGGCGTCCTTCGTTTACAAAGGTTCCGTTACACAGGGTGTCGAAGAACCCCAGGATCGAAACCTGAGAGTCAAGAGGAGTACTTAAGAATCCATCACAGGTATCGACCATTTCGACCATATCGTCCAGCCCTGAAGTCAGACCTCAGGTCGTTTTAGATTTACCCCTCTGCCCTCTCGCCCTGTGGGGAGGTTTTTTTCTCGCACCCCTCACCGAGAACAGGCTCTAAACGTAAGACGTAAGGGTGGAATCTGATGAGCCTTTATTTTCATCCATATCCATTTGCGTTCTGTTTACTACAAACCGTTCCGGGGACTTTGAGGACCCGCAGCGCCGGTCACATGACCCCTGTGACTTCCTACTAATAAAAGCTGACCTCCTAAAAGGTTTCGACTGTCGGTGATCTATTTCCTGCGTTTCTGTACCTGGACTCGTTCCCTTTTGCTTGTGTGCAGCCAGCGAGGTGTGGCGGTGTGCCATGACCGTCGCGACGGTTTATATTTCGGTCCTAGATTTTGGACTGATTTATTTTTTCGGGTGCTGTGTGGTCCCCTGGTCAATGCCCATTTTCAGTTACCGACCCGTTTCACAAGACGTACTCATCCCTAAACGGTGCGTACCCCGCACTAGGACTTTTAAAACCGGGTCCCGGGAGCGGTGGGCTACAGAATTCTGTGAGTGCCGATGGTTCTCCAAGTCGTTCGATTGTGTTTTTCTGATGATTTACGATTCGTTTTTATTCGTCCCCCCCGCCCGTTTTTACGCGCGAGGTGACGGTCGTTCACTGTAACACGTCTCGTTTTTAATCCATGCTGCTCCTGGCTGCAAAAAAAGGTTTCAGTAAATCAGAACAGGTGAAGAAGCACACGGGAAAGGATCCGGTTCCACACTGACAGGCTTCTTAAGGGAATTAAAAAAAAATAATTCAGTTTTCAACTTTCATTCAACAACCTGGACACCTTGGTGCTTTCTTCCGTAACCTTTCCATTCTGAATCCCAGGATTGACCCACGGCCTGGCTCAGATTGCCGAGCTTGCACTTGTGATGTGGGTTCGAGTGTGAGAACGGGCCGGATTCGGGGCGCTCCGCTGTCTGAGGAGCGAGCAGGAAACAAGAGCAGCTTCTGAACAGCTTGAGCATGTCAAGAGGCGACTGTGGAGTTCCAGCAGCGGGGAAAGGCATTTTCATTACAAATCCAGACATGCTGGTTTTTCCTCTGATAAATCTTTCCTTCTAAAACCCACCCACCACCGCCCCCCGACCCCCCGCCCCCGCCCCCGCCCCCCGTCCCTTCCTGTTCGAACAGAGAATACGCGATGTTTCAGATGACGACGAGCCGAAAAGCCTTCCTCCCACGGGACGCGCCGAGCGTTATTTGTTTCTCTGGCACCGTCTGATCGGAGCCTAAATCAGCCTGAACTCATCTCTGAAGAAACGTGAAAAATGCAGATTTGATCTTTTATCCTCTTCGCTTTTCCCACAGACTAAACACGCTCAAGAGTCTGTTTTTAAACCTCGCCGTCTCCCGTTGACGTCCCTGTCTCTCACGGGTCGTTCCGGGCCCCGTAACTAAAGGGCCGAGACAAATCAGAGGCGCCCAGGCGTCCCGACCTGCGTCCGTGGTGCACCCCGTGAACTTCCAAGCCACCTCAGAACGTCCTGGCCTCTCCAGAAGCCTCGGCCGCCTTTGGATAAGACGCTCGCAGTGATGCATAATATATTTATTTTCTACCGCACCGAGATCAATCGGGGCATGGTTACCGCTGCCTAGCAACAACTCATTTGATGTCGGATGTTCATTATTTTTTGCAGTAAAACTGATTTATTTGGTTGCAAAACATCTTGCGTGAAAGCAAAAGAACATCGCAGCTGCGGTTTGGTTGCAGGTAGGAGCCGAAGGCGAGTGCCATAGACCATCGCACTACTAGAAACCCCATTCTCATGGGTAACTCTGAACTGATAATCAGGAATTCTGACCAGGAGCCTTAATTGCGGCTTCTATAATAATCGTCACCATGAGCGTTGGGACAGTAATCCATGGGAGCGATTATACTCGTACTCCCGACCCCACTGTGTGATTCGAGGAATTTGGGGCTTCTCGGAAAAAAAAAAAACGCTTGCATCGAAGCGGTGACATCACCAGCCGCAGCCGAGTGCCGTAGATCATCGCAGCCTCGGTCCCTTTCGCGATATCGCTTCATAACTCTAGAAACTAGAATGCATGTACCTGTCCTATTGTAAGTAGTACTGCTTTTGTACCTGTATATTCTCTCGAATATCACACCGAGTCTCTGTGTCGTTGTTCCTAATGCCGTCTTGTCTTGATGCAAAAGCAGCAGGTCCATCGCCGCTCAAGCAATGGCGGGTTAAGGGCCTTGCTTAAGGACCCAACTGTGGCAACTTGGCAGAGGTGGGATTTGAACCCTGGATCATCGGGTCCAGAGTCCAGTACCTTCACAGCTATAGCTACAGTCATCAGTTCAGGACTCTGGACGGCTTCTAGAGGCAGCCAGGGGTTCCGTGGAGAGGGTTCTGGATTACTTATCAGAAGGTATTGGGCTCTCTGGGCCCTGGCCAAGACCTTAAGGCTTCAACGCTTGAGCTATCTGTGAGTTATTTTAGCTAAGGCTGTAAACCTTTGACGTTTAAATCCACGCTTATCTTCACATCCTGCACCCCGCCGCCCTTCAGCGCGTAATGAAATCGTCAGCGGCTAATCCCGTTCCTCATCTAAACGCCGACACGTCATTCGTCGGTCGTCGTTTCATTTTCTTCGCTTGAAACCCTCTCCCGCGTCCACGCTGTCGAGTCCGGGTTCCCACCGGCTCCTTTCCAGCCGTTTGAGACTGGCCAGGCCGGGCTACGGCGCTGGAGTGGGAAGCTGCCTTCTGCCTTTCACAGAGCAAGAGCAGACATCATTCATAACATCTCCCTCTCTCAAGTTCAAGTCCCAACTTTAGCTTCTGCAGGCTTCGCTGGCTGGGGAAACGTGGAACCGGAGGAGAGCCGGTCAGAGAGACGTGAGCTTACCTTGATCCTGGGAACGGTCTTCTGCAAACAGCACTGTGGTGCAGACTGACAGGAGCAGAAGGAGCGCTCTCCTGGATAACGAGAGGAAGACAAAACAAGTTTAGGGCGTTTACGGCCGAAGAACGTATAATGCTTGCTTCTGAACATACAGGGCACGGCCAATGCATAATAAAAGACGTTTAATAAACTCTGGATGATCTAGAATGTCCCACGTGCCATTACAAGCCCCCCTAGTGGCGGTACACCCTAAAATCCGTTACACACCGAATTTATTTGAAACGAGAGCAAGCCAGTTTCGTTTACGAAGACGGTGGGTGAGGACCTTATTTACTTCTTGCTCTTTTTTATCTGTGCCTCCTGTATTTTCAGCCTGCCTCTCCCCTCCCTGGGCACAGGGAATACAAACTAACGCCGTTTGATTTCGTCTTCACACTCCTCTGTCGTTCTCTCTCCGGCACTTGTTCAGGTTCGAGATGCTGCCAATCAAATAACGGTAATATCGGATATATGCTGATCAATAATAATAAACTCGAATCTCTCTGAGATAGAGGACGTTGTTGCTCATCTTGTCTGCTCTGTCGCTCCAAAAAAAAAAAACGATAAGCAAGGCAGCAAACCAAAATAAAAGCTCGCGTTAAGGTAAAAGGTCCAGCGTATCATTTAGTGGCCAGAAAGGCTTTAACCATTGGAGAGCAGGTGGCAACTTCAGTTCCAGGGTGTCGAGCAGGAGGTCCAGTGGTTTATTTACCCTCCGAAATGTCAGGGTCTGACCGACAAGGCAAGGAGAGTCAGCGCTGGGATCTACTGGGCTTCCGTTTGAGCCACTTTTTTGTGCGCTTGGCAAAGGCAACCATGAACGAGAGAACAGTTTTAGCTTCTAATCCTCAGGAGTTCAGGTGATCTGGACAGCGTATCTTCTGGGGCCCTGTTTATTTTACGTCTTTAGACCAGTGAACTGTGAAAGCCCGGACTGGCTACTGGCAGCTCTTAACAGTTACCACAGCAAGGCCAAACGCCACCAGTGGACCGGCCACGACGCTGTATGATGGACCCATGTGTGATGGAATGCACGAGTATCTGAGCGTCACTCTTCACCGATGTCCATATCCAGAGCTGGCAGCGTATCAGCAAGCGGCTGACTTGAAAAAGAACACCAGTGGAGCTCTGCCAGCACAAACAGCGCGAGGTCTGCATCTGGGCTTTTCTCAGGGTGATCAAGAACAGCTGACGGCAAAGCAGAGCCCTGCTCGCTCTCTGTTTCAGGTAAACATGGAAAGACCCCAAACCGTCCAACAGGCACCGATGGATGAGGAGCAGGCTTACGGAGCTCAGAAGGTATATTTAGCACACAGTGTGGAGTTTGTACCACACAGTCCTGCCACCTCCAGCCCCAGTCCCCAGTCGGTGATGGGACATCGTAGCGTTCAGAAATAAGGCTTGCTATTGGAGCAAAACCAGACCGACCGGAGCAGCAGAGCAAAGCTTTAACCCCAGCCGAGGTTTGGCGCCTTAACTGTTGGGCCACACCGAATCGGCACTGGATCAAGACGTTTTCAAGACGCGCAGGGCACATCAAAACACGACAGCGGGTTTCTGAGGTCGGGAAAGCTTGATCGGGAGCGGCGTTTTTGGAAGGGTAGCGGCCAGGAAACCACTATTTCAGAAGCGGGTGAAACGGGGTGAAAAGGCAAAGAGGTGCCCAACAAAGACAAAGACGATTAGGAACTTAAGAAAGCAAGGCAAATGCAGCGGGTTTAAACAGCCTGAGAACTTCGGATCGGGTCCTACAGATCCTGGCAGGGGGCGAGAGACAAATCTGTCCTCACACGCAGGTCTCAGTCCTCTGGACCAGAGCGGCACTGCAATGCGAAAACAAATCGCTCAGCTGTGTCAAGAAACCCAAACCGTATTTACGTAGCATCAAGCTGTTGATGGCATTAAAGGCCTCGAGCGGCACCGCGTTCCCACGTTTCACCACATGATTGCAGCCCCGCGGTCAAACCCAAACGCTCCACGACCTTCCACGGGCCACAGGACGAGAACTTTCGAAAAACTTAAAACGCCCGCATACACGTGGACGTCGTTCTGTCCGTGTGTCCGAAACGCCGGGGGGGGGGGCGAAAGCAACGCCGGGCCTCAGCCGTGTGACGGGACGGGGTTTATCTGCCCCGTATTCCGCTCTCTGGTGAGGTCGATTGTGCAGCAGCGGACGGGAAACTGGAAAGCCGAAATAGCAACGGTGACTCAGATAGGTGGGAGGTCAGGGTCATGACAGCGGAGTTTACGGTCCGAATGAATCCCACTTATTGGTCGGGGCAGGAAGGAAACGCGCCGTGGTGACTCGGCAACTTCCAACATAGCGACTATTCTCACCAGCTGAAAACGCGAGCGATTGTAACGACCTGATACTTTTGACTGATGGAAAAGCAGTTTATATAGTTATTGGCCACAAGCCAAGGGGTACTACTCACACTAGGGCGGGTCCATACCCTTACAGGCGTTATTTAAAGCCGGGTACAAATAAGCAGCGGGAAAAAAAACAGCCGCACAAAAGTCTCTCTAAACACGCCAACCGCGTCTAGTGTAAACCCTGCTCTTTAACTCCCGCCTCTGCTCGCGGATCTGCGCCGTCCACGACCGCAACGTCCGGAGATAAACAGGTTTAGATTTTCGGCCATTAATCAGACCACCGTTAAACCTGCATGTCATACAGCCAAAAGTATGCAGACACCCCTTCCAGTAAGTTATCTCAAAACAGCGACACCTACACAGGATTCCGCCCTCACGCTCACGTTCTAGACTCTTGTGGAACGTTTTCTCCGAATAATTGTCGGGTGGCAAACCACAAATGAACGCCTAATCTTTCAGGAGGTCCACAGCCGCTTAGATCCATAGTGAATCATTATTTATCGGCAGAAAGAAGCCAGAAGTCTCCGGCAGCACGGATATAACGGATATATCTGTATCTATTTTGTCTATGGAATGAAAAACGGGCGAACAAGCATCAGATACGACATTCTCTCTCCATTCTCACAATGCCCGGGTCCAGAAAGCGTGACTTCGGGAGGATCCTTGGCCTGAGAGTCCGGAGGCGTTCCTTGTGGCCAGAGTAAACGTTTACTTGCTCTGCGGTGCAATAGGCGGCCAAAACTCTGTGAGTAAACTCATGACTCACACCTCTCTCCTCATCGCCCCCCCCCATCCCCCCATGAATGTTTAAGCAGCAGGGTCCATCAAACCAAAATGTCCAGCCCAAAAGCGTCCTAAGGGATGAAGAATGACTAGACAACCTGTGGAGCAACAGATAAGCCACAGTCTCAGTTTAGAGAGACCAATTTACCCAACGTGTGTCCTTGAGCGTCCGCAAGAGCGTCTGTGGGGCAGACATGCGAGGGTCAGGATCTAACCGGGCCCCCGAGGAGGCAGCGTGAGGTTCAAATAATTAAGAAGAATTTTGGAAATCAGCGCTGAAGTCACGTGGGACGCTTTAGCTGCTTTCTACTGCAAAGATCTGGCAACACGGGTGGTAAATCCAGCTGGGGTTCGAACCGTAACCATGCTGGTCAACCGTCGAGCTCCTCCTACCTTTATAGGATCTTAGCAGAGGTTAAGGAATTTTCTGGGTTCATTAATCGGCAGTCAAAGATCAGACGGACTCTTTATCCATCCGTACGTTTGGTTTGGTCAGATGGAAGCAGGACTTCTCACTCCTATGAGGAATTTGTGACATTTTGGATTTAACACCCTCTGGGTCCATTTATTCAAATCATTCCGCTGTTTCACAAAATAATAATAATAATTCATGCACAGACCCGTTATTTTAAGAGTTGTTTAGGTTCCTGTGATTTAAATTTTTTTTTTAATTAATTAAATACTTAATAGTAAAAAAAATTACTTCAATTCATGTTTTGGGTCAGAAAATGGATACATTAAAATAAAATAAATATTAAAAATAATTACCCAAAGCACATCAGGCGATTAGGGTCTTGTGCTTTAGAAAATTAAGTAAATAAATACGGAAATAATGTTTTTTTTTTTTAAGGACACAAACTTCAACTCGGGTTCTGGGTCAGAAAATAAAGGAAATAAAAAATATGAAACATGACGAGCACGTTCACGCACAGAGCAGTTATTTTACGAGTTGTTTAGGTTCCGGATAAAAAAAAATAAAAAAAATTAAATACTTAATAGTAAAAAAAATTTACTTCATGTTTTGGGTCAGAAAATGGATAAATTACAATAAAATAAACATTAAAAATAATTACTCAAAGCACGTCAAGTGATTAGGGTCTTGGGATTAAAAAAATAATAAAATAAATAAAATAAGGGAATAATATATATATATATATATATATATATTTTTTTTTTTTTTTTTTTTTTTTTTTTTTTTTTTTTTTTTAAAGGACACAAACTTCAACTCTGGTTCTGGGTCAGAAAACGGATTAATTAAAATAAAATAAAATATATTAAAAATAAGAACCCGAAGCACATCAGGTGATTAGGGTCTTGTGGTGAGAAAAATAAGGAAATAAATACGTAATTTCTTTTTCTTCTTCTTTTTTTAAAGGACACAAACTTCAACTCGAGTTCTGGGTCAGAAAATAAAGAAAATAAAAATATATTAAACAGAATAAGCACATTCACGCACAGACCAGTTACTTAAGAAATTGTTTAAGATTTCGTAAGTAAGATATTAAGAAGAAGAAGAAGAAGAAGAAGATGAAGGAGATGAAGGAGAAGTAAAAGCAGAATAAGCAGGACGTTCAGAAATAGACATAAATTACCTCAAAACTAAAAAGCCAAAGATGTTAAGCTGTCAAAGCTTCAAAAAGAAAATGATTAAAGAGAAAAATAAGCAGCCAGTCGGGAAGGGGAATAAATCAATAACAGCTGCATTTGGGGGATATTTAGACGTCCTTAGGTTATGCAAAATAAAAAGTAACGTGTGTGTGTGTGTGTGTGTGTGAGAGAGAGAGAGAGAGAGAGAGAGAGAGAGAGAGAGAGAGAGAACCCCTGCAATTGCACATGAGTACGCAGCCCTGCACTTTTTGTCTATCTAACACCCCACACCGAAAGCGCGTGTACTCGTACTCGTACTCACGTTGGTGCACCGCGGTCGGCCCTTGTCCGTTGGGCTCCTAAATGCATTTGTATGCATTTGTCCGAGCAGCAGAGTCCCGGGTGAAAGCGGAATCGCGCGCCAGAGGAGAACCGGGAGGGTAAACCGGAGCTCGGTTGGCGGCTGGAGAGGAGGGTCACCAGGCTCTCCACATTCCCGCGGAGAGAGGGAGAGAGAAGCTCGAGGTGTTCTCGCCCCTAACACGGTTGCCTCGGTGCTTTAAAATCCGCTTTCCACAGAGCCTTGCCGGTGCGTAACGGCGAGAGAGACGCGCGAGACAGTCCGGTACAGGAGGAACGGATCGGCTGGAGCTGGAGTGAAGCCCTCCGGGAGGTGGGACGGTCCCCGTCTCTCTCTCTCTCACACACACACACACACACTCTCTCTCTCTCTCTCTCTCTCTCTCTCACTCTCTCTCTCCCTCTCTCACTCTCTCTATCGCTCAAGGCACTCTTACCCACACGTGCCTGGGCTTGTCGTGGCTCATCAGTGTAGGGTTTCACCGACTAGTGACGTCACACTTCCCCGTCAAAACGTTATTCGCGAAAGTCTATAAATAACGCTTTATCATCCTGTAATTAATGGCAGCATAAAAGCATGAGGCAAACCCAAAGAGCTGTGGACCCAGCCATGTAAGCACTCGGGGCCCTGGGCATGAGGGTCATTTAGGAGCCCCCTCTCGCCCACCTTGCCCAGAATGCCCACTTTGGCAATGCTTGGAGCCGTGCTCAGCAGTCCATTCTCCATCCACTGTCCTTCTATGGTCAGGACTGGTACAGAGCTGGGCGGTTGGCCGTTCCGGAGTTGGCGCGTTGCTGCACTGGTACGGACGGCTCAGACGGGGCGGAGTCTTTAAAAACCTGCTCACTGGCCAGTCTGCTGGATCAGAGCCCATGTGAGGCTTTTAACTGGATATATTTTCTGTCCAGCGGTGAAAACTCCAGCAGCGCTGCTATGTCTGAGCCACCCGGACCAGAGCAGCACACTGACCTGAGAATGACCCAAAACTAAAAACAGAGTAAAGGGGACGAACAAAGTGTGCAGAGAAACAGCTGGACTACGGTCCGTAACCGCAGAACTACAAACTGCAGCATTATGGGAATCGGCACCGAATCTCTGACCAGATTCCACCCGGTGACTCGCTTATAACAGATAGATCTGCCCAGATTCGGCTGCCATACGATGCCTCGTCCCTGCCCCTGAGGTCGCGACCTCGGCTGCGCTCTAACTCAAGTCCGCCAAGAGTTCAAAGCCTGCGAGAGCTAAATATGCCGGCGGTTTAGGACCAGAATAGGTTCGTTGTTGCAGAGGCTCCGTTTTAAAAGGGCTACCGAAATAAAGTACTGCCAAAAGTCTTAGACCACCTTGTGCAGCTTGAGCAATCGCATCAGGATAGCAGACACTGCTCCAGTCTTTTTGGAAGGGCAGCGGCCGAGAAAAATCTGGGTCCAGTCACCAAAAATATGTTACGTCTGCCCATTATATCGCTACAAACACACCTAATCTAACGGTGGCCTAAGACTTTTGGACAGTACCGCAAGCTGCGTCTTTTATCGTTTGACTTTGGCAGCCCGCGGTTACGGTTCTGTTATATTTGCGACTTCAAATCCCGGTCCATCCGCACTGTTCTACGTTATCCCGGTCACAAGCGCTTGCTTAATAACGTAAACATTTAGACGTTATACTTCATAAGCCCAAGGCTTACTAATAAAACGAAACCTAGTGCTATTTTTACGTCCCCAGAGACATGTTTATGACTCTTTTTTTTATTTTTATTTGGAACTCGGCTTCTCCCCCAACCTTGTTATGGCAATAATGGGTGAGTTATTACAACTTTGAGATCTGGAAAGCCAAAAGGGTCAGATGCACACAGTGAGAGTGGGAAGCCAATGGGGTCAAAACGTGGGGGGGGGGGGGAAATGGGGTAAAGCAGAAAACATAACTTAATTCGTTAATTCAATGCCGATTTAGAGTCAATTTAGAGACAACAATTGACCTAACGCGTGTCTGGAATAAACCCAACAGCGGGTACTGGGACCATGCTCTCTATCAGTTTATTTCGTTTCAGCCTATCAATAAATAAAAAAAACATGCATTTTTAGAAAAGAAGCTACAAATAAAAAACTTTTTAAAAGCTATTTTAAGGGATATTGGGACCCATAAAAAGGGGGTAAGCATGCCAGTGAGGGGCGATACCTGCTACCTCGTGTCTATTTCTATTGTAAACGAAGCACAAAAATAAGAAATGTGTGTTGCGTGTTAGGTTAAGTGGTGTCTCCAAAGGTTGTCCTGGCCTGTACACCTTATCCAGATACGACTGTAGGCTAAAGGGTTTGGACCCGACAGTGGCGGGATTTGAACCCTAGACCTTGTGACTCATAGGCCAGTACCTTCACCGCTAGGCTAGCACAGTCCCCAGGGCCTTAATCGCCCCAGGGAACGTCAGATCAAAGGGCATGCGATGATCCGTTCGGCCCGAGCACAGGGGAGCATAAAATGACTCACAAAAAGAGGTTTCGGAAAGAGGTTTGACGGAGCTGCAGCTTTTGGCACCTCGAAAGACGTCTCCCTGTCTGCGGGTAATACATCACGTACGCTAGCATTGTTCCTGCAGGATCGGCGGGGTCTTTTCCTGCTGAAACCTGAACAATCGTTTAAAAAGACTCTGGCGTTCTCTGGGCTGCAGATGCCAAAACACTCGGATTAATGCTTGGTTCGTTATCGAGCGAAACTGATTCACGTTACACACGGCTTTGTTGTTGAAGAGCGTGAACAGGGGCTCAGAAAAGTCCCGGCTTAAAAGGGAGGGTCAAAGCCTCACCCTAAATTGATCAGTAAGGGACCGTACCGGTCCGGTGTGGGGGTGGGGGTGGGGGTGGGTGTGGGGGTCGGGGGGTTACAGGGGACCCATGGGCGTCACTTGTGGTGTTGGCGTGGCAACAACGAAGACTGGTAGGTTGGATCATGTTGGCTTTTTATCGTTACCTTTTTCCTCCGATAGAAGGTTCTGGAGAAACCTGGTCCACATGGAGACCTTCATTAAGCATCATTTCGTCGTGCCTTCTTTCCCATCGTCACCCCCAGGCTCCGGGTCGGGTCGCTCACTGGGTTTCCATAAAGCTGCTCTGAGTTTGATTTGATTTGAATAATGATGCAGTGTTAAAAAAAAAAACCGTCACATAATTGGATATCAGGTCAGAAGACACCAGAGATGAGGTGCTCACTGCTCTATGAGCTCACCTGGATCTTTCCGTACAGATCTGAGGCAGCAAACGAGGGGAAAACCGACTTCCTCCCTGAAGGTGCTTGGGATGATCGAGAAGGCAGATAGTGAGCAGATGTTACGGCCCGAGAAACAAAACGAGGAGCACAAGGAGTGAGTGTCACCCCGTTAAAACCCTTTCTTTAAAAAAAAAAAAAAAAACAGCACAGAAAGAAGATAAATAAGTGCTGGGCAACGGAACGCCAAAAGGGTAAAAAAAAGGGGTCTTATGGTGTGTCGGGATGGTGAAACTGGTCACGCTGGTGTCGCACAGCGTCCACCAGATATTGGGGCAGGAGATTGGTATGTTCTCTCGAGTTGCATCTGGATCACTTGGACTTAATTACCCTTAGTGACGGCAGATCGGTGCTCGGGCCCCGGGCGTATACCTGCCTCGAGTCCATTGGTGTTGGTTCCAGACCCTCTTAAGACCTTCACCAAGAGCTTCATGCCGATGGCAGGACAATACCCACGTGCGATAAAGAGTAATCATATCATGATCCGCTTTGTTTCTTGGCTCTGGTCTGATCTTCCAGAGCGAATGCCGTGTGATTTGTGTCGTTGACACGTTTCTGAACGGCATCTACTCGGCACTTCTGATGTTCCGCTCACGATGACGTCCGGAGGCTTTAGTTAGCTCCCTCGAAACGATCTGCTTCTTTAAACTGTGGGAGAAAAAGCAGCTGCCTATTAATGGTTCCATCATGGGTTCATTAATGGCGCTTTTGGAGTCGAAAAGAATTCCAGAGCGAAGACAAATGGAATCCATTACCAGACAGCTGAGTGCTGGATTATATGGGGAGAACGAGGAGTAGTGTTGTCCCGACCCCGTTTGGACTCGACCCTGTCTCGGTCTCGGGGTGAGATGGACTGTTCAAGGTCACGCTAGCTATAAACGGAGCTTCTCTCGAGCGTTGTTGAACGTAAACAATGAATCCGACACAAGAAGTCAGTCGTTTCTGTACGTGATTCGATAAAATCTGCACTCTGATTGGCTGACAGGTAAGAAAAAAAAAAACAAGTTCCTGCTCTTCTCATTCTGGATCCAGTGGATCCAGTGGATCCAGTCAATGTAGACTTCCAGTGTCTGAAATCAAGACTAGGTTAGGGTGAGGGATTCATACTCCTTGTAGAAGCTTCTGTCTCGGCGCTTTCTCGTTTGCTTGTTCTCGGTGGCCACACATCACCACCACGCCGTGTTCAGACAGGAAGCTGAGTCTCTGCAGTTCTCATCAGCGAAACGGCGTAGCCCACAAAGGGCTGGACCAGTTTCAGAACCTCTGCCTGCTCCCTTACCTTCTGCTTTAACCATCTTCGTTTCCACTGGACATAAAGAACAATGGTTAAACGTTCCTCAGAGAACCAGGACCTGGAACCAGGCGTGGCCAGACCAACGAGCAGATCCTTGTTTGGGTTCTTCTAAGGCTTTTCTCGTGGAATAAAAGCGCGGCCATCTGCTAAGCGTTATTAGAACGCGCATGTAGAGCTGACTGGCATCATCTGAGAAGAGCAGGGGAGTCAGAGGCGAGGTCTAACGTTTGCGGAGGTTCATCGGGCAGCTGGACGTCCTGTTTACACCGTCCATCAGGAACCTTCATACAATGTCAATGATACACCCATCGTTTAGATGTTTAGAGGGGAACGTTGTAAAACGGACTAAATTGCTGCTCCTGAACTGACTGAAACTCCGTCTGACTTTCGGTAAAACATCTGCCCCATCAATTAAAGTGTGGTTTGGAAAAAAGCAGCTTCCTAATGGTTTCTGGTGGCCTTCTAAAAGTCTGAGATGATTCTTGGGTTCACCCAGGCACCCGCGGCGTTGTGGAGGTCCTAAAGGTTTACTGTTGACCCAGTGACTGGCTTTGACGAGTTTAAATGTGTTTAACGGCTTTCTAATGAGACTCAGCGGGGTCCCTCTGGAACCCGATAGTCAACTGGTGGAAACAGTTAATGGGCTGATTTGGGCTGTAATGATCTGGTTCTTCAGATGGTTATCACCGCCATTGCACGGTCATCTATCTAAATATGGCCCTATTCTAACGTTTTGCCACTTTGGATTCCGATTTTGGAGTTCGAGCGGACAGTAACAGAGAGCTGAGAAGTAAACTCGGGAGGAAAACGTCTGCTTGGCCTTTCTTTCATCTCGGAGCCTCTCATCACTGTCAGCACACAGACGCTCTTTCTTCTTCTCCTCCTCCTTCTTCACACAGATCATACATGCAACATGAAAGGCTTCTGTGAAAGCTTCTCCACGGATGGAGAGATTTCTTCACGTTTACACTTGGCGCATTTCATATGAACCCTGCAAACAGGAACCGGCTAATGGGAGCGACAGTGATGAGACGATTACGCTGTTACGGGGTCATTAAGCCATTATCGGCTGGCTGATGTGTATCGGATGCTTTTGAAGATCAGGCAGAAAGATAAAAGCTCTGCAGTAATGAGAGTTCTGATAAGATCACCACTTTAATTAAGTTTGATATCTGCAAACATTTATACCTCTAAATAACACATTCTTAGAGTTTCTAGAACGTTCTTTCCATTATATAGTATTCTGGCTCCACCTACATCCACTTTAATCACAGTTTCTAGAACTTTCTTTCCATTATGTAGTATTCTGGCTCCACCTACATGCACTTTAATCACAGTTTCTAGAACTTTCTTTCCATTATGTAGTATTCTGGCTCCACCTACATGCACTTTATCACAGTTTCTAAAACTTTATTTCTATTATATAGTATTCTGGCTCCACCTACATCCACTTTAATCATAGTTTCTAGAACTTTCTTTCCATTATATAGTATTCTGGCTCCACCTACATGCACTTTCTCACGGTTTCTAGAACTTTCTTTCTATTATATAGTATGCTGGCTCCACCTACATGCACTTTATCACAGTTTCTAGAACTTTCTTTCCATTATATAGTATACAGCCTCCACCTACATGCACGTTATCACAGTTTCTAGACCTTTCTTTTCTTTATATTGTGTGCTGGTTCCACTCCCAGGCACATTTTTGTTCCAGCTCCACCTACGTTGGCTTCGTCAAAGTTTTCATGTTTCCATATCATGTGCTGGCTCCACCGACATGCACTTTATCACAGTTCATACACTTTATCACTGTTTCCCGAGCTTTCTTCCCTTGTATTGTAGTGGGATGTCTCCACCCGTTTTTTTCACTCATACAGTGCTCCATCTGGCTCCAACTTGGTCACAGTTTACTAACTGGACACTGTTTTGGAGAATGAACGGGGAGCACAATGGAGACTCATTAAATCATTTCATTGGTTCCTGTTTGGACTTTAAAGAGTTTAATGGCTGCATGAATCCATATGGAAGCTCCATATTGTAAGGGGACACAACTCAAACACTCAGTCCTTCATGTCTGGACAGCAGTGGGGGTCAGGAGTGTAAAGGACCATTGAGTCTAGCAAGTGGAATCTGTGGTTTTTGGAGAAGTTATAATACATTCCGATGATGAATCTGCTTAGAAACGGCTTAATTTAACTAGAATGGAAAGGAGGCTTAAAAACCCAAGAAAAGAAAGAATCCCTTCCATGAGAACCAACAGTGAGGCTTCACACAAGTATAATATTTATGCACACGGTTCCGAACGACGTGACGGCATTATTTGGCACCGTGAACGTACAGTATGTAGCATATGGAACAACCACACAACCCTATAAAATATCCCCGAATGGCATGAAACATGTGTTACTCTAAAGAAGACATGAAAGCCTGTGAACTGTTTCAGTTCAAACACAGAGCCTCTGACTGGACTCGTAAAACCACGGTGATGCCTCCTGACGATGAAGAGCAAGGTCAGACCTGGGCTGGAGATGTTTTACAGTAAATGCTTTAGTCATCCCTGGTCATGACTGTCTGCTTTAGAGATCTGTTTTAATAAAGATCTCAGACGAACGTCCACACTCCTTCCTTCTGCCCGTCTTTCTATAACACCATCAGGAACTCCTTCAGAGGAACTGGAACCTTTGATATTGGGGATCTAGAGAGCTTAAGAGCTGACCATGGAACCTTTGACTGGAAATTAAGGTTTACCAATCTTCTATTTCATACTGAAACAGGATATTTTGGTACTGAAACTGGAACCTTCACTGAGCATGTATTTGTAGGTCTTGGCATGGGTACTAGAACTGGTCGCCTGGCCTGGCACCTGTGACTGCAGGATTAAAAATGGTTTTGTGCTGAAACCAGTGGACGTAGTACTGGAAACATAAACTTTGCAACTGAAAATGATAGATTTGGCACTGGAACTGGAACCACTTTGACCAAAACTGGCACTGGAAGTGAACGTTTGCTTCTCTTACTCGGAACTTTCACTCATGGATCTGGAGCCGTTGGTAATGGAATTAACCAGACGCTTTGGTGCTGGGACCACTGGTTTTGTAGCCCAGTCTTTGGTTCAACTTGAGGCTGAAGTGTTGATCCTGGAACTAAAAACGTTGGCACTAGAACTGGAAGCATTAAGTGCTTCAAGGAACAGGAACCTTTGTAGTTCAAATTGGTGCTGGAACAGAAGGCTTGCTTCCCTTACCGGAAACTTTCACAACTGGAACCAGAGCTGTCACAGATCCTGGAAGTCGTTGGGCTACAACCAGACACATTGGTACTGGAACAACTGGTGTCTTGGTTCCTCCCAAGGTTTCTTCCTACCATTTTGGGGAGTTTTTCCTCGCCACTGTCGCCCTGGGCTTGCTCAA
>JAUZST010019094.1:0-33088 GCA_034779995.1 Parotocinclus haroldoi
CACACACACACACACACACACACACACACACACACACACACACACACACACACACACACACACACACACACCGTGCACAGAGGGAGGGGTTACACGTGTATGGTTGTTGCGTTTTACAGCCTTCAAAGTGTTTATATCTGAGCAGGGATGAACCTGCAAACCAAAACACTGAGTACAAGCTCTCAGGTTTGGGGATCGTTCTTAGCCTCAATGTTTCCTCCATTTCTGCACCCTGACACACCCCCGCCCTCCCCTCCCCCCTCCCAATCAACCCCACCCCCACCCCCTTCACAGTTTCGGGTTTCAGTCCGGGCCCCATTAGAGAGGCAACTATTTATTAAAAACACATTTCCCCCCGGCTCATTATGCCATGCTGCAGAGTTCCTCTGAACCGTTGTCCTATCCCCGAGTGTGTTTAGGTCCAACCTGATCTGATCAAAGAGGTTCCGGGCCCTGGGGTTATCCGATAACGGGAACGTGATTAACGTATTAAATCATTATTTCACTTTGCGACCAGCCAGCGATCTCACCGAAAGACGTAAACGTTGAGCTCTACTCTTAAACAAAGAGATCCTGCATTCAATCTCAGGGTTTTATCCTGGGGTTGCCAGATCCCGCGTGAAAAACAAGTCACCAGGTCAACGGAAAAGCCCAAAACAGCCAACTCTCTTACAATAAGTGGACCTGCCAACCGTGGTGGGCTTCGTTTTAGTGCAAGTGCAGAGAGAGCAAAGCAAAAGCAGCCGAAAATGAATTATCTAGGGTAAGTGGACTGAGGAATCTGACCACTGAGGTAAAATCCAGATCTTCTTAGATCTCCAGATCCGGATCGAAGACGGGTTTACACGACCACTGAAGTAATCTGCAGAAATCGGATCAGTTTATGCGTATGACCTCTATGCTTTCTCACTTTCTGTTGACTCTTTTTCCTTGCCACTTGCTTTTTGCAAAAGCTGCTCTGACTTTAAAGCATAACCCTCTTCAGGTCCGTCTATCCTCGGTCCTGGTCCTGATCCAGTGGTCCTCACTCTTACAGACTTTCTCTCATAGTTTTTTGGCTGACCCACAACACCAAGTCTTTGCTCTTTCATCACAGGCATAATTACTTGCAATTTTCTTTTCCTTTTGCCAAGAACGTTCAAATCTCTGCGTCCAAATCTCTCCGCCAGCGCCTGAACCGTAATTCAGCTAAGCTTAATCAATGCAGCTTAAATCGATTTCACTGGAATTCTGTGTGCTAGAAAAAAAAGGAGAGGGTAATTGAAGTGAACTTCGGTTTTAAGCAGCGTATGGATTCAAACAGCCTTTCGAATTTGCAGACTGCACCCTAAAATCGCCGCGCTGCCCCGTTTTATAGCTGCAACGTCCAAATAAAACGGTACGGACTCCTAAACTGAATGGCCAAACCAAACGCCAGGTGATTAATGGACGCGGATTAGCTCGTGTTCCTAATGGAGAGCCTTTTCGAATACCCCGAGGCTTTTACATTTTACACGCCCCGTGTTTAAAGTGGACCGCGTCCCATGTAACACACTCATCATCCAAATGTCTGTGGACGCCCAAAACATAGCATCCGGAAAATACATGGGTATTAGTAGGTGGTTTGTCCTCCTGTGGGGCTGCAACAGCGTTTACTCTTCTGAGGAGGCTTTTCATTCCGGGCACCCATTCCCTGGCTCACAGCTGCCATTCCAGTTCTAGTGTTCGTTAGACCAAATCCTCTGCTACCCGTACTGCACAAATGGGATCGAAAGAGCATAACTAAACAGCCTTTCTTACCTTCTACCACGTCTTTTTTGTAGTCCCCGTCGTTGTCGCTGTCTGTAGGCCGATAATAAATGTAGAAGCCCTGGATGGGGGTGTTGTTGTTACTAGAAGGAGTGTACTGCAACACAACAGAGAGTTTATTACAGTGAAGACAAAGGCCTATCCTGACTTTATATTCTGGTTATCGTCTAATTTCTGCACGTCGTCGTCACATAGAAATCTGACTGAGCAATGCAATAAGGAGCTGGATTTGGGTTACAGGATTTATTTCACATATCAGAAACCAGTTCACGGTTCTTAGGAAGCAAACACGGTTGCCAGATCCACTCATTCTTCTTTTGGGATTTAAAATTTTTTTTTTTTACATAGACCTGGGGCGTATTTCTCTCGCATGATCTGGCAACCTGGAATTCGCAACGCAGTGCAAAATGGATTGATTAAAACACTTTATTGGAGACACTGAGACTTTTAAAGACTATTAAAGTTTAAAGTTTAATGACCCATCTTTCCTGTTAATGAACCCACGACTGTGGATCATAAAACTGTGCCCGTTTTTGTTGAGGTTGTGGAACAGAAGGTCCAGAGCTTTGGGTTCTTGGGCAGAGGACTGCAACCGTTTGGATTTTAGGAGTCACATGAGCAAACTGTTCTGTGTTTATAAGTAACAGTTATGACGTTCATGGTGTGGCGTGGAAATGTGGATTCAGAGCGACATTAAAACCGGGTGCGTCCCACACCAAGTCCAATCCAAACACTACTCAAATACTGGAACACACTGATCTGTTCAGTAAGCTGATTTCATTTCGAAAACAAAAGCTCGTGTGGTATTTTAGCTCCTATAAGGGTGTAAGTTTTTGCCGCTGCCGTACTCACAGTCCATCGCACCATGATCTGGGTGTCACTGACGGCGTCCGTAGAGGTGATGTGAGGCCCGGTGACGGGACGGTTAGACGTGGGCTGACTGGTCATGGCGACCTGGTACGGTCTGGACGTGCCGCTGTGAGGACTCTCGCCGTAAATGTTCAGGGCGATAACACGGAAACGATACGTAGAACCTGTGAAGGGAAAGTTAAACGGCGCGTTCATCAAACCGTGCTTTCATTTCACAGCGAAAAGAAAGAAAGAAAAAAAAAGGGGTTCGACGTTTAAGCGTACCGGGTTCGAGGTTGCGCACTTCCACGGACAGTTTCAGAGGTGAGATGTTGTCGGCGGCGATGATCCAGTCCGTGCTGCGCCCCTGCTTTCTGTACTCCACACGGAAGGCTGTGATGGGAGATCCGCCATTGGCCCTCGGGATCCACGTGACGTAAACGGAATTCTCCGATGCCATCGAGATGGTGGGTCGATCCGGGGCCTCGGGAACTACAGGGCGAAATGAAGAAGGATTAATTAAAGAAGAAGAGGGCAAAAAGAGTTCAAAGACATGATTATTATTATTATTATGGTTTCTGGATGAAAAAACAAAACAAAAACAAAAATAAAAAAATGCACTTCCCCTACGGACTGAAAACAGATGCTCATCCAGTCACACACACACACGCACACACACACACACACACACACACACACACACACACACACACAGACAGCAAGAGTGACAAAAGACAAAACGAATACACAACACAGACCAACTACATGCCAGATAGAAGCAAATACTTACTGAGTGGGCTCTGGGCCACAGAAAGAAGCAAACAGAGAGAGAGAGAGAGAGAAATAAAGAGAGAAGAAAGCCAAACAGAGGAGATGGTTAGTAAAAAAAAGACTTATGGTATTTCTGGTGAAGCCTAAATTGATATCCAACCAAAGACTCATGCTCGCAAACTATAATTACAGATTATAAAAAGCCTTCGCAGTGGCAGATACGCCGTACTCCAGGATCGAGACTATTTTAATCACGCCCTCAGTTCCCTGTGCAGTGTCGCTGATCTGAAACGCTGCTTTACCTCGGTCGTGTATGACCACTCCAAAATGCGTGTTGCTGGTTTTGTCTTCGGGGACTTTCTCCGGCACGGATACGACCGGGGCCTTGGACGGATTCTTCCCGGAGGAGGAGCTTGTGGTCCTCTCTGTAAGAGACGAAGAAGAAGAGCAATCAGAGATGGGTGCTCCTGGAAGAGCCGTCAGAATTTATAGCTTTGTTATTTCCCCTGCCATTTGCTGCACGTAGGGCTCACTGCGACTCTGATGTCCCACAATGCCTTGTCCAAGCTCAGTCTAAACGTAAACCAGATCTGCTAAGCCTGAGATACAGAGCAGAGATTTTGGAGCCCATTCCGTTTGGAACTAGACGCGCCTGGGACGCCTTTGAAATAATCTGTTGGCGACCCCCGGGGCGTTGTTGCCCTCTCTGACCATCCTCCTCACCGTGCTGGGGGCAAAATACCCCTGGATCCATCCATCCATTCTGAAGGTCAAACAAACTGCCACCGTCCTCTTGGTCCAGTCTGGAGTCATGGCCCAATTTCTCTCCCCTTATTATTCACCCGGCATAATTAATGTGGCAATAGTTGACGGGCGAGTGGGTGAAGTTCTTACCCTTGCCCGTGCGGAAGGTGAGCATGGCAGGCTGACCCTCTCCAGCAGCGCTGCGTGCCACCATGAGCACCTCGTACAAACTGGACGGTTCGAGGTCTGACAAGGGGAGGTTCTTCTCACTGCCTGGTACTCGCACCGTGTGCCAACTGCCCACCACGCTGCCCACGTCGTCCACCTGGGGCAGAATGAACACAACAGCCCGAAAACACACATTACGACTACAGTAGTGCCACGACAAATACAAACGTTTCTAAGACTCTTATTCCTTTACCTTACGATATTTAACAAAGTAGGCTGTGATCGGATTGCCCCAGTCCCGCCCAGGCCTCCACTCCAGGTCATACGTATTGGGTTTATGCGTCTGGGGTGGACTGATGATGATTGGCGCTTCCGGAGTCGGCTTGTCACTGGTCCTCTTGGTTGACGGCCTGATGGCATCACCCAGCTCCTCTTCCATATGGAGTCCTCCACCTTCATCTCTCTGAACAGGATGGACAGAGGGTCGTGTGTCTGTAGCAGCAGTCCCAGGCCGTTCTGTCAGGTACATAAAGGCACATGGTTTAGTCCACGGATTTAAGATAAGGTCAGCAATCTGTCTGTTTTTAATTCCTCAAGGGATTCGGAGCGCTGAGCCAAATGTATTAGTCCATCTAAAGAGGTCCCAAAAAGAGATCTATAAACATCACCAGCAGACTTCAAAGCAAAAAACAGTCATCTTGGAGGCAGCTGAAATCTCGGTGTGCTTTCCTGCTTTAATGCTTCAGTATGACCCCTTTACCAAGGGTCCGGACCCGGCCCCGTACCGTAATAGAGCCTGGCGTTTAGACTGGCTTTTCTTCTTCGTTCCAAAAAAGATCCTGATCGTTCTGAGCACAATCCCTGTTTCCATGGTGACGGTCCATCCTAGGCGCCTCCCAGCCCGGAGAAGTGGGCGGAGCTTGTGGGCGTGGTTATAACACGGTAAAGTTGTAAGCGGTGTTTGTGAACGTAACTCTGTATTATAGAGCTCGATAAAGGTTAGATAAACTAATCCCTTACCCACGTGCTCCTATCTGATACGGATCAACGACCGTTCTGAGGGAGCGCCGAGAGATCACCCCTCCCTTTTAGGACTGAAATTCCTCCAGATTCTGAATCGTTTAACGATCTTATGCTCCGTAGAGGGAGGAATGCTGACCTTCCAATCTTGTTGTAAACATTTGGCGCAAAACTGGAGGGAGTTCCTCTGATCATCTTTAGACCTCAAACACTCACTTGTTTGAAATCGCATGAATTATTGCATGTTTTGTAAGTGAATAAAATGGAAAAAAAAGGGTTGAGGTGCCTGACTATCTGATTGGTGATGGTTGACTTTACAAAACAAACCTCCTCTTTTAAGCAATTTTAAATTAAGTAGACAAGGGTTGTTTCTCTATTCAATCCCCGCTCAGTCCATCCCAATCGGAGCCTGACTCGGATATTCCCTTTGTAAACACCAGCCCTGGGCGAGTGCCACTACACCTGGGCAGCACTAGAGCGAGAGAAAGTGAGAACGAAATGTCAACATTGCTAACAGAGTCTTAATTCAATTGCACTCACCCACAGTGAGGAAGGCTTGGACCTGCACGGAGCCAAGCCCGTTCGAGGCCTCGCACACGTATTTCCCAGCATGCACCCTGCTCACGGCCTGGATGGTAAGGGTGGAGCTTCCAGGCTGGGACGTGACGGTGACGGACGAAGCCTTGGACCGTGTGGGGACGGGGCCGGCCGAGTTATACCAGCTGATGGCCGGAACGGGCAGACCACTGGCATTACAGAACAGGAAGACAGACCTGCCCTCTTCATATACCCCACTCTGTGGGGGGGACACGATCATGGGCAGGGAGGTCTTAGCTAAAAAAAAAAAAAAAACCAAACGATTAACAGTGTAAGTGTACGGCTGCGCACTGACATGGGTTCTGATGATCGTCGTGTTACTTTTTAGGGCACGTTTCAGCCCCGAACCTCGCGAAACACTCACAGCTCTAAAAATTCACATGTATTACTGAATACAAACAGCCGTAATTTGAAGGGATCTGGACTTTATCAAAAGCGTTCCCCTCGCTGTCCGGTCGGGAAGGGAAAGCAGGGTTTGGAAACGGCCTGAGACGGTCTGCTTTCTAACACGAAGCCTGCATATCTCTGCTTTTATCGATCACGTTCAGGGATGCAGGGCGGTGCTGCTTAATAAACGACAGTGCCGGAGCGTGTGTGTGTGTGTGTGTGTGTGTGTGTGTGTGTCTGAAGATGTCAGCTCGGCGGTCTGTTTCTCGTCATGAAGCGGTGCTCTTACTCCTTACATTCCACCGAGCTACGGCTGCACCGTAACGGCGTCGGCGATCATCGCCATCGGTTCGGTCAGTAACGAAAACGTGTTTAATACGAATAAAACACAAAACGCTCATAACTGCACGGCCTCGCCGTAGTCCTAATGGGTTTGGGACGGTGATTCAGCGTGCAGATCTTCTCCATGAGAGCGCACACAAAGCTCACACTCATGCCTCGAATTACTGGCCGCCAAAAACCCTCTCTCTGCTGCTGGAACCCTCCCCCAGCACTGCTGCAGCCAAAAAACCTGGCCTACCCCCTCTCCCTTTGAACACCTCTAAGCCAAGGCAGGCCGTGTTCGGGACGGAGGTGTGGCCAGACTGGAAGTGGGAGCTTATAACCTATAGGTTGACGCTTTTAAAAGATGGTTTAAGCCCAAATATGACGTTTCACCCGTGATTATTTATTTATTTTGTTAGCTTATTAATTTAGACTCTTAGACACAGTATACGGCCAAAAGTATTGGGACACACAGTGCATAAAAGTCAGCAAACGTTCTTCTGACTCAAACGTTCCTGATCACCAAGCACCTACGGATTTAGATGGGTAATGTGTAGGTGTCCCAATACTTTTGTTCACCTAACCCTATTGCCCGCTGTATGCCGGTTAATACTGAAGCCTTGTTACCTGATCGGACGGTGAGTCTGCCCGCTGACTGGGTGGAGCCGAGGGCATTTTCTAACAGGCACTGGTACATGCCCTGGTCCTGAGTGGTGACTGATACAATGTGCAGGGAGGAGCCGGATCTCCGGATTCGGAGCGAGGGTGAAATCGGGGAGGCGTTAAAGAACCAGGCGATTTCGGGCACAGGATTTCCCGACGTCTCACAGGTAAACTGTACGGACGAGCCGGACGTTACGCTTTGGTCAGACAGGCCTCGTGTTAGACTCGGAGCACCTGTGGGACAGAGGAAAAACAATATTATCGTATCTAATGGCTCAGGAGGGAAAAAGGGTGAACTTTTTAAAACTCACCAAGCACCTCCACGGCATAGCTGGCACTGGACGTGGCACCGTCCTCGCTTTGCACCAAGCAAGTGTAATTTCCGGCGTCGCTCAGCTGGGAGTCGCTCAGCAGCAGATTATTCTGCAGCCTCCTCATTCTTGGAACGAGAGCCAGCTCCAGGCCGTCCTTCATCCATCGAACGGAGAGATTTCCCGATACGACACACTCCAGGACCAGAGACACGGACTGTTCCACTGTAAGCTTGACAGGGTCGACTGGAAACACTATCCCCACGGGGGACAGAACTGAATCTGGCAGGAAAACGGCAGAAATGTTCAGCCACTGCTTCCTAAAACGTTTCTGGGTAAAAATGTTCATAAAGTTTTGTCTCAGCTTACCTTTCACTATGACTTTAGTGCCATGGGCCTCGACCTTGAGCTCTTTGGTAACAGGATTATAAGCCCCACACTTATACACACCCTGGTGCTCAGGGGAAACGGACGCTATCTGCAGACTCCCGGAAGGAAGGATTAAATATTCGTCTGAAAAATATATATATATATATATATAAGGTTCCATGTTCAGTGAGTTAGCCTTAAATGATCATTGTATTCTGTTACGGGTATTTTATACCTGTAGATTCCTCCAGCCATTTCCCCCGGATTTTATAACGTGGCAAAGCGGGCGGGTTGCTTCGGGGTAGCGGGCACTCAAGAAAAGCAGCGTCCCCTAGTTTTACTGCCACAGACCGCCGATGGGTCTCTGGAAAGTCCTCGATATCTAAATGTACAGGACAACATACAGGGTTTAGAAAGAAATGTTAAGAAACGTACATTATTATATTCCAGGCCTGAAACATGCTGGGAACGGACAATTTAAGGAACAGTAACAAGGGTGTCTATGATCATTATTTGTTCTAAAATAAAAGCAGTAAGGATGAACAGAGGGACTCCAGTTCGTCACCCAATGTTTCTAAACGATGTTCCTCCAAGAAACATAGGAACGAATTTAGATACTGTGGATATTCCTCCCTCTACGGGACATAATATCATTAAACCATTCCGAATCTGAAGGGATTTTAGTCTTACAAAGGCTAAACTGAAGAGGGGTGATCTCTCGGCGCTCCCTCAGAACGGTCGTTGGTCCGTATCAGATAGGAGCACGTGGGGAAGGGATTAGTTTATCCAACCTTTATCGAGCTCTATAATACAGAGTTACGTTCATAAACACCGCTTACATCTTTACCGTACCAAAAACAAGCCTCCTGTTATAACCACGCCCACAAGCCCCGCCCACTTATCTGGGCTCTAGGATGGACCACCATCGTCACCATGGAAACAGGGACTGTGCTCAGACCGATCAGGATTACAGATCTTTTTCGGAACCAAAAATGAAAAACGAGTCCAAAAGCCAGGCTGTATCACGGTACGGGGTCGGGGTCGGGTCCGGACCCTTCTGTGCTGCAGCATTAATGCAGAAAAGCATATAAAGTAAACCCGAAAGTGTACAAGCCAATTAAATGTTTTCTTTTCGCACGTCAGTAAGTGGGACGTGAGGAAGCTGAAAAGCTTTTAGGTTCAGTCTAGTAAGACAGCTTTATCAGTAAAAGTGATCGGTTTGCCCAGCCACCGGCAAGTGTTGCACCCAATCATTTCCCGCTCATGGCATGGGCCTGCACTGCTGCACAGGAAGCCCCCAGGCTCATTAAGGATGCATCTGAAGATACGCATGGGCTGAAAAACGCCTCCGCTTCCGTCCTCTTAATTCCTGCACGGCCACGGCCGGAGTGTTCGACACACAAAAAAAAGGCTTCCTTTTCAGTCGGCAATTTCCTGCCTCCTGCTCCAATGAAGGACGTCTGAGTGCTGGTTTTCAGACTTTGAAATGCAGTGTAAGAGCGACGAGTGTGTTTCACAAGCAGAAAATCATCAGATAGCCACATAAAAAAACAAAGCTTTAGTCAATAATCTGATCTGAATGTTTACATGCCAGGGTTAATCTGATCATCAGGAAAAGGCACCATGGCAGGGAGCTGCTAGTTTGCTGTCTAACGGGTACAAAAAGGGCAAATCAAACCTTGTTATTAAATGTCTCATTTAAACAGCTGGACCCGAGCGATGCAGACCACCACTGGCCTGGGTAGGGGGCGCTGCTGCAGCACCGAGGACGAATAAACGCGTACGGTTAATAAAAGTTCGGGCCGGTGTGTGAGTGTAGCAGATCCCATAAAACCTACCTGCGACGGTTACCTGTGCCAACCGGCTGACGATGGCATCTGTGTCCAGGCGAGCCACGCACCGGTAAGAGCCTGCATGCTGGAGCTGGAGGGACGGTAGAGAAAGGGTGCCAGGCTGGATCACCACCCCAGGTAGCGCCCCCTGTTCCAGAGCGCGCCCCTGAAACCGCCAGCTGACCGACGCCGAGGGAGGGAGCGCCAGACAGTGCAGGTGCACAGCGCCACCCTGCTTCTGGACCACAGAGACGGGCTGAGTGTGGAAGAGCAGGGAACATGCGACTAAAACGAGAGAAAGAAAATCAGGGGCCATTTAGAAGCGAAATAAAACTGCTGACTGTCACACATTTTCAAATACTAAAAGCAGAGAACGAAAACCCAGAGTTCGGAGTGCAAGAGTCACCGAGGTCACGAAGGAACCAGAGTAACTTCTAAGCAACTAAAGGTCCCTGTCATATCGGGCAATGTCAGTGTTCAGGGGAAAGTGTGAGGAGGCTACTGGAAAACGTTTAGTGCATGGATGAAACATGAAATGAGAACTCTTATGTCTTGAGAAGGATGAAAAAAAAAAGTCAGAATGGGTGAAACGTGGTGGTGGGCCACCCACAGTCCGGACCTTAATGCCTGGCAGGTCCTGAAAGATCTCACAGATATGTAATGTCGTAGGTTGGGCCCCGTCTAGAGCAGCTATATGTGATATGGATTTATGTTTCGGTACTTACAGGGGCAGGTGAATAGCAGGGTTTGGCAAACACACAGCACTGTGGGCAGAACCTTCAGGCCTCTCAGGCCTCTGTTGTCCATGATGCCGCTTCACCTCTGAGGGCTAACCAGGGGTCTCATACACACCCCCTGCCGACACACACCAAACCTGAACAGCACACAAAGAGAAAGTGACAGGTCAGAATCCGCGTCGTATCTTCTCACACCCGGTGGGAGACTCTCTACGAATTCACGCTCTGGAATTCCCACTTTGGTTTCCACCGTCCCCTCTTAATATCGGTGTCCTCCTGCAGGGTGAACCTTCCTTACAGGATCACTGTAGCCTGAAGAGCAGCCGCGGGGTGCCCCCTCGCTCTCACGCGGGGACGCGGAGGAACCCGGACAAGGAGACAAGAAAGAAGTGGAAGGAATGTAATTAGAAACATTCCTCATTCCTTTGAATGGTCTCCTCCTCCCCCCAAATCAAACCCAAGCCCGAGCTCCACGCTTCTGTCTCAGGGTCATACCCCGCCTGCACTTTGATCACCCACTCCCGGTTTGTAAGTGTGCTTAGGCTACGGGGCCGGGGGAACAAAGGCCTTCCAGCTGCGGCATTCACGCTGAGGACGCCATGGAGATGGGCGCACAGCGCCGACCGGATCACCTGAGCTGAACGAGGATCAGAGCGTTCCCCAAAATCACACCGATCTGGAACTCCAGCCATGAGAGTAAAAACAGTGCTGTTAGGTCGGTGCGACGGTTTAATCCAAAGTACCCCAGTGAAAAGAGAAGCACAGGAAATAATAAACTCTCTCTCGTTCTCAGTCACGCCCACGGGCACCCCAAAGGTCAAGGGGTCAGAGAGAGAGAGAGAGAGAGAGAGCAAAGAGTCAACGACGTCCCCTTTCACCCTAAAAACGCTCATAACGGCTTACAATCACTCACACGTTGTCTTTCTCAAACGCACAGTCTTAACATGACAATTTACACCAACGTAGACGTGACGTAACGAACAACAAACTAAAGCAGAGTATCATGACATCACACATTTTCCTAAAAAGGTACCGGGACGTAAAATAGCGCTGAGTTAAAACAAGCTTTATTTATTCGTTCTATCTCGTCCAGAATTGGCTTCGTTATTTGATTTATTTACTTGTCATGTTTCTGTGACTGAATTTGTAGTCAAATATGAGCCAAAACATCAGATCCTGATATTTTGCTTTAGAACAGTTTAGTATGTAGCAAAACACAGACGTGGCCGATCCGGACAGATATAAAACACGCAAACCACCCTGAGCCCTGAACGTCCTATAAAACCAGAGCGGGAAAGGTGGAGCGGGTGGAGGAGCTGGAACATACACATGTACGTGTGGTTGCGGTGTGTGTTCTGTGTCCTGTGAATGTGAGGGTGATTTTCGTTTCCCTGCATGTCCCGGCACGCTCTCTGCATTGTTCCTGGGCCATCAGTGGAATCTGTGCCTCGCTGCCATTATGATCAAACTCTATATAACAGCAATAATAAAAGCAGACCGACTCCTCAATCCGACCACAGCTGCTGGTGAGTTTGACACCTTTCACCTTTTTTTTAAAGAGGGGAAACCGGGTGAGACCAAACGACGCTCGCTTCCCTGCAGACGCGACAAAGCCCGGATATTGAGGGTCGCATCCCTGTGACTTGTGGTATCTGTGCTCAGGATCTGGCGAGACAAGGAAACGCGGAGGCATCATTCCTGCCTCTTATCACACCGTCTTTCTCCTAACATCCGCCTGTAGGCAGCGGGATCATGGTAGGCTGATGTAGCGCAGGATATCAGGTATCCCTCATCAAAGGAAAGGGGAAAGTGGGATGCTGGTAGCAAAGAGTCCAAAATCTGGAGCCTAAGCACAGGGGCCGAATGGGAAACGACATCAAGGCAGAATAAGAGAGAAACAGAGCGTCCTCATGCTCGGCAATCAGGTGTATCTGGTATCTGGAGAACCTACCAACCCAACAAGCTGAGAACACAAACCGCGAGTGCATAAAGTTTAGCATGGTGCAGACGTCTTAGGTGCAACCGCTTGGAATTAGTGACACAAATCTATAGTGCCAAACTGTGGATTATGCTGTGCGTTCATGTCTACCGCGCCGTCGAATGCGACTGCATTTATGAACACCAGAGGGCGCTGAAGGCCACGTCAGATCATTTTGTTTACAGTTTCAAACCACTGTTTCTAGTCTAAAGGTTGTTCGTTTACGGACTAAGGCGAGACGATCCGTAATCCAAACCCAAAACAAACCGAGAGCTGGGTTTTTTATTCTTATTAAGCCTTAAACCGAAAGCGAGAGCAAACTTGAAAGTGTTACTGAAACAATATTTCAGTACCGGACCAATCTGAAAGACCCTGCCCATGTGACACCAACTCGCCCCTGTTAGAGAGTGGCAGATACAGGCGGGCAGCCCTTCAAAGGAGAGGGCCAACATGAAAGAGTCATCAGAGAGCATAACGAAAAAGGGGGACTATTAAAAGTGTGATCCAGCGTTATCCCAAAACACCAGACGTGATGGTCTAACCTGACCAGGTTCTCCACTCGGTACCTGTCTGCGCTCGTCCTCAGAGGGCCACACAGAAGATCTCCTGCACATTCCACAGCCAAACGTCCTTCACAGTTCCTGCACAGTGCTACCTCGGTGCTCGTCCTTAATCTGTACGGACTTATTTGCTCTGAGAATACAGGATTTTTGCCCTGATTTGCACTGACTGAGATTTATTGTTTGTTTACAAAGTCTATTAGGTGTGCCAAATGGCTTTTAGAACCAACCGTCCTGAAAGGGTGCATCCAGGCTGAGCTGCTCATAGGATGGCATGGCACGTCCCGGGCATCATTAGCCCAGTGTCTGGATGAGGAGGATGTGGAGGAGGACGGGGTTACAGAAGAAAGGGAGGCCCTTATAGATCAGACGCTCACATTCAACAGCCATGTTTGCCAAGAACACACACTCGGCCTTGTTGACTGAAAGCTTTAAACCCTGTATGGTTCTCTTTTCCCCCAGTGCCATTCCGCAGACGGCTGCTTGGACACGGGCGGAAAAAACGAGTCCGTGTGTAGTTTGCATGTTCTCCACAGGGTCTCGCTGGTCGGTCTAAAACGCCCCTGTTGGGAGGTGCAGGGAGGGGGTTGAGATAGAAAACAGGAATGTGGGAGACCCAGAAAGGACCTGCTGATGGGCTGCCAGCGCCAAACGCATCTGATTCATCCACAGGGAGTTGGACAGCTCTTCTGGAGGAGTCGCCGTGCTTAAATTCCACAAGATATGGGAGCAGCTGGCGAGGAACAAAACACACTCCGAGCAGATCAACATTTTATTCAGGACGGTCTCCGAAACCCGTCAGTGCCCGTCACGGGCGTCACCGAACCAAACCGTCGCTTTCTTCCTCTTACTCAGTCTCTCCGTCCTCCCAACCTTTCTGGACTCCATCACCTCCTACGTCGCTATGGTAACCAGCCACACAAGCTCTGTTTAGTCTCCTGCCGATAGGTCCCTGGCCCCCTACCAAAAGCACTCACGGGCTGGAGACATATATTATTACAAACCTGACTCGAAACATGTGCAAAACAAAAAACAAGCTGCTTCCCCCGAGCCTCTCGACGGTCGCAAGAAGTGAAAGGAAGGAAGGCCAACGCCTGGGGATCCGTGTTATCTATAGAGCGAAATAAAGGTTTGTTCCGGTTTGACTGCAATCAGGCTCAAGGAGTGTCCTGAAGAAATCAAAAGGTTAAGCAGCGCAAATTGCTCACCCTCAGAACCCAAACCCCAAATCCCTCTTTCTGAGGCCGGACTGAAATAAGCATGAGGTGTAGCCACATCTATTTAGGCTGTCTAAATGTTTATCTATCTAGTCCTGTAACTCACCCAGAGCAAAGGTCTTGTTTTGCCTCGCGGCCAAAAAAACGAAGCAGTGCGAGTTCAATAAAGGAAGCACACTTTCCACTCTCGGAAAGCCAGAAATCGGTCACCTTGTTCTGGATTCAGGACGGCTCGGAAAGGGTAAGAAAAGGACGTCTGCTTTGGAACCGTCTTCCCACATCGAACGAGACATTCGCTGAACTGTACCACCTCTTCCCAAACGGCTCTTCCCATCTGCAGGAGCCTGAAGTCCCGCCCACTACCAGTTAAACATGCAAGGTGCCTCATTTTGGTCTAGGAAGTAAACAGCAGACAGTCGACCAGATTTGAATAGTTTTTTTAAACATCGATATTTATGTAGGATACCATGCTCATGGCATGAGGTTTGATTAAGTTCTCCACTAAACACAAACCAACCCACAGTTTTACTCGATGCTTTGCTGCACTGCTGAACCCCGTACACACTTCCCCTCGGAATTACGGACAGGTCGTGTGCGGAAGGAGCCGAGCCGTTATGGTGTTCTTACGCTACTCGAGGCATTCAAGGACAGAAAAAAACCACGCGTAGTGGGAACACTGTACTCAGGACTACGTCAGACCCCGAGCTGCCAAAAGCGGTGAGACGTTTTCAATAATAATAAAATAAACCACAGTGGAGTGCGCTCTCGGCGTGGTCTCCAGCGTAGCCACGGTGTTCACGCCATCGGGGGTTCACAGCCCTCGTCTGCGAGCACGCCTACACCTAAAAGTGTTACCATTACACTGGACACAAACGAATGAACTCTTCTAAGGTGGAGGGAAGAACGTTTGCACCATGCAGCTGCGTTCAGGTGCACTATCTACAGACAAACGTAAAGAAAAGCACAACACAACACGACCTATAAGTAATGACGGTCAGAATTGGGTAAACGCCCGTTTCACAACCGCATAAAGCCAGAACAACTGCTCCATTGTTTTATGGGTAATGACTCACGTTATGAAATCATACTCAGCATTTGGAATTTTGATGTAACAGCTGAAAGTGTTTTTACTAAAACGTAAAATGGAGTGCTGCAAAAACACACTCCTTCGGTATTAAACATCGATCTTCTGATGACTCGGCTCTTCACTCAATATCCGTTCCAATCAATCTTCCATCCTCTGCACTCCCTCGGTTTCGTATGTTTGCGTATCTCCGTAACCGCCTTGTTCTTAGGGACCAAACTACGGCTCTAAATCGAATAGGTCTGAGAAGTATAATCATCTTTATTGAACCATTTTATGACTTTTTATTACTTCGAATCAGAATGTGCTCTTAGTAATTAGTCATTAGTACGGTATTAACCAATAATAGAAGCAGGAAGGTTAGGAAGGAAGCACGACGATGAACCAAAATCCATCTTATAATCTTTTTAAACACGACGGCAATTTTGGCTTTGCTTTTATTGCTTCGCTTATTTAACACGGCGTCAGCGTCAACGGGCATTCATAACAGGAGCAGGCTTTCATCTATCTGCACCAATTTAGAGCCACCCATTAACCTCACCTAGCAATTATTGGCAGGTTTTTATATCAAGGCCTCTGTGTTTTCCAGGACTTTATAGACAGTTTGTATTTTATTTTAGACTCTAGATCTTTTTTTATTTACTGATTAATTCTTTTCAGGTATGTGATTAATAAATGGTGCAATAATAACAATCTCTAAAGGAATAGAATTTAGTTTAGTTTTGAAGATAAGATCTCCATGGCATGAACTATCTCTGAGACGGGGTGCCCGCACACTCTCCGATCGATTTCGTCCCACCCCTGGCTAAAATGCTCCAAAAAAAAAAAAAATCACCCATGCCTCGTTTCAACCTGTTCGTCTCTCTCATCGCTTGTCTGTTTATATTTTCCATCTGCCCTGTCGTGAAAGCTGTTGGCCAGCATCAGTCAGCACATCAGAGGGCTCTAAATCACGGCACAGCCTCAGGCAGCTGGCTGGACACCCTCTGTCCCGTTCCTCGGGAACAATGGGAATGTAAACTGGAAAACTGAGAAGCATCCAGAGCAGCCCGGGGTCAGCAAAAGCATTTGTGACGCCGCATTGCTCAGATTGCGAACGGCTCCAAATTCACCTTGGGTCAGGGCCGGGGGTTTAGCTAAACAAAATATTCCTGCAACAAGGCGAGAGTACGTAGCTCAGGCGACTCGGATGTTTCAGACTCGGATATTTTGCAGTGTCATACTGGGTTCCACAGCTGATTCTGCTACAGCGGGGAAAATTAAGCTCACGGTCCCAACCCAAATAAACAGAGCAACCACATACTGATTTAGCAGCTCAAACTTTCAGGACAGAGATGGGTTTAACATCTGTGAACCAATAGAATCCCTCTCTCTCTCTCTCTCTCTCTCTCTCTCTCTCTCTCTCGCGCCGCTACGCCACAACATACGCATCATTCACTTTAACTACGCACTTTATCTGCAGGTCCAAAAGCTCTGAACCCGCTGCCATCCCCGAGCCCCAAGCTCACCGAGCCAGAAGCGTATGGGAGGGAAACGACGGCCACTGTGCATGCATTACACGAGCAACATACCGGCCTCCCCACCACATGTGTTCAGCATTAGCCAGAACGCTCTAATCGCCCAAACATTATTGTAGCCCTTGTAATGGCACAGCAGTGTTTAGAATCGGACTGTACCATAAGTTCTGGCGCACTAATGATTTATCGTACCCAGAGGCGACCCAGAAAGGCATTTGAGGCGGCGGGCTGCAGTCCGACCAATTAGCTCCTTCTCCTTTTGTCTGGAAATATTACCGCCAGCTTCCGCCTTCTCAAAATTAAGATTCCACACACAGTGTCCATCTCAGAATAGCTCCAGAGACACACCCTGAATTATAGCCCGACCAACAACTTTATTTTAGCTCGTTCCTTGCTTTCTTCGGAGACGAATGACAAACGACAAACGAAATCGCTCACAGCCTGAACGGTAGATACTCGGCTACTCAAGCAGCTCTCTGGGCCCTGTACGATACGGGTGCCGGGAATGAAAACAAACAAAAAAAAAGGAACGCTTAATAAAACTAGAGCTGCAAACTGATCCAAGAGAGAGCAGATATGTCTGTCAGAGCTTCCGGTTTAATCCTAATGTAAGCGGGTGACTCGTAACCCCGGGGGTTTGTTTTAATATCCTAAACAGTGACGATTAAAATGTTTGCTTTGAATCATTTTGAGATAATGTCGAAATGCTTTAAAGTACAGCTACGAGTGAGCTTAAATATGTAATTCACTATTAATCCAGTCATAAATAATGCTGATGTTTTGCAGTAAGGACAGTTTCAGGTCACGGATTTGCTAAGCAAACTAAGCAACGTTACTTTAAATAAACAGAAATAACCTCCACATGCCTCTGTTTTTTAAATAAAATACCCCAGTAATGATGTAAAGGGGAATGCCACTGCATAAACATCTGTTATGATCAGGTGACATACAGGACTCCATTATCCAGACTTTCCTATCTAACACCAGTCAGGCTTTGTTTCCGTGGTTACGACGTAAACAAGCATTTCCGGCAAATAATTCGTAGGCTTTTGCGATAATGTTGTAAAATATGCTAAAGTAAATAACAGAAGGTATAACGTGATTTGTTTTGGGACTTTGGTGGCCTAGTGGTTAAGGTACTGGGCCTTGGACCAGAAGGTCCAGGGTTCAAATCCCACCTCTGTCACAGTGGGGTCCCTGAGCAAGGCCTCTTTATTTTGTCATAATAATAATAATAATAATAATAATAATAATAATCAGACCTGGTTCTAACATGAATTTATATCCTGGGGATGTCAAAGTTCTCTTCATTGAAGAATCACACACAAAGGTGTGTGTCTTTATTTATCCAAAGCAAACAGAAACGAAGACGTATTACAGTCCGAACAGCTCAGATTGTCAGAGCTGGGATTAAAACCCTGAACCTTCTGATCAATAATCCAGCACCTTACGGCCTGTACTCATCGAGAATAAAGGAAAGAAAACACAAACCAGTTTGTTACGTCTGGGATTGGACCCGTTTCATCTCGACACCGTCTCATATTATCATTTCTGACTGTCACATTTGGCTTTATTGGAATTATTCGGCAATAAAAAGACAAATTCATGCAGATTCCCAAACCAAAGGCAGCCAGCCAGCCAAGACATGTTTGGTATCTGAAGTTCAGCCCTGGAGCTAGAGCGCTAATGCATCTAAGAAGTAATGGAAGTGAATTTCACCCAAGATCTATTTTTTGATTATTATTTATACCAGAAAGCCTGTCAGGAGTTAGTAACCCTCATCTATCAATAAATATCACGGAGACTAAAGCAGCAACCACAGACCATCACGCTGTAAGTAAGCACAGAGCTAATTTACACACCTGTCAGCACACACACACAGACACACACACAACATCCTGCGACAATTCAAAGTTTAAAAAAAACACCACGAAACACACAACGTCTGAGGGAAAATTAGCCAGGTCATCACGCTTCGAGTGACAGAAAGACAATGCTAATCCCTTGCAGCGTTATGTTTATTATTTTATGGGTTATTGCCCAAAACAACGTATACTTTGTGATCCTTGAAAAGCCGAAATACATAAAGCAGATCCCAGCTGCAGAATAAAGAGTGTGTGAGGACACATTCCCTAAAATGAATCCCTCTCCCGTGATGCACCTTCGCAGCTATACAACTCCTCTCTGGCGGTTTTTATTATGAAGTGCTGATGTTTTCTTAACCTCTAGGATCAGACAAAAGCCACTCACATGCTGCATGTAGGCATCCGTTTACATCCCTTTAGAAGAGAAGCATCAAAAGCTTCCCTGTGCTGCCATGAAATCCTAAAAGCATCCATCACTGCTGACACTAACAGGCTTCCTCCAAATCAAAACACCCGTCTAGTATGTATACATATATTTTATAATAATTCAAACTGCTATAAAGTAGCGTGTTATTCCTAAAGGGTGTTTTTTGTGTGTAGTTTTGGATGCAGGTCCCTGTTCCATGTTCCATGTTCTGATCTCGTGATGGTTTAGTTTATTGCACTTTGCAGGGTTTTAACATCCTGTTTTAACCCAGATTTGCTCTGATCATCATGCTGGAGCAAACCGTGGCTGTGACACGAACAGAAAAAAAAAACCCTTCCAAACTGACTTGTGCAGGCTCCAACCCGCTTTGAGTTTGATATCAGTTCCCGCAGGTGCCTCCATATCTTCTCTCTGCACTAATGCCTTGCTCATTTTTCATCTTAATTACCTTTTCTTGCATAAACGGCAGTCAGGTATTGGATTTCAAGGCCAGGTTATCAGGTGGTTTACAATACGGATCTCCCAGGACTCTCCCAACAGCAACATTTTTGGGTTTTGGTCTAACTCTGGAGGAGCAAAAAGGGCCAAAATTAAAAGATTTAAAACGAGCCTCTGTGGGGTTTGGCTCAAACGCATCTGGGGGGAGAAAGAAGTGCAGAAAGATCTGTGGTCTACCTGTTAGGATCTCAAACACACTCAAAGGAGTACGAAACGATCACCATGACGTGCTTAACCCTAACCGTGGGATCCCCAAAACAGTCCTAAAGATGTCCGTGAGGCACAACGAAGGGAAAACGAATCATATTCGTGACTGAGTAACGTAACGTGTTTCACGTTTTTACGCGCAAGGCTGCAAACTCGCACACGTTCGCGGCGCCCGCTTTATTTATAAAGATCTGGGAAAGGATCTGGGGCTTGTTTCGCTCAACAAAACCGTAACAACTTCACAAACAAATGCAGGTACGAGCTGGGAAAGGCTCCCAACCGAACACACAGCACTCATAAACAAGTCGCGTTTGTGCGTCCAAAACAAGCAACGCGAGCAAAAATCTCGCCTGCGCTTTTTCTTCCTTCTCACTTCCACTCTTCCTTACCTTCGGACGGAGGGAAAAGCAGGACAGTCGGAGCCGCTAGCAGCAAAACACATTCTTATGGCACCCAATCCGCACAGGGCCCTCCATGGACACGACGTGCAAGGCAACGAGAAGTCTTAAGAAGCCACTCCGAGCGTCTCGGTCTCTCCCCCGGGTCTCTCCCCCGGGCAGTGCCGGCGAGGCGCCTGGAGTACAAAGTCAACGAGGCGAAGTCGGACGAAGTTGGACACGAAGCACGGACTACACGGACGCTCCTCTTTTGCTTTTTATGCCCCCCTGTGCACCGGATTGCCGTTTTCTTCCCCCCTCGCACATCCTTGAGACCTCGAGGATCGAATTGCTCAGCAGATCATGGCAGCGAGAGCGCAAAGCTGGTCGTCAAGTCAGGAATGTTTCAACCCCGTAAGCCCACAACGGGGCAGTGCTGGAGTAGGAAAAGGGAGGGGTAGAGAAGTTGCCCTACAGCCACTGGCTCTGCAAATCAGCAACAAAACCGCACTGTAAAAGACGCTGAATGGAACATTGTTCAAACACAAAGTGGACCTAACCACAAACAAGTAGTACAGGTATAGTCATGGCACACTTCACTATAATACTCCACTACAATACATCTACACCAAATATGGGCTGGGTAAAGCTGATCAGGAATGGCAGAGGGAACAGGAGGACGGTTGGTGTGGTAAAGTCCTTGACTTGGTGCCCACATACAGCCGTGGCACAACGTAACCCCCATTACAGAGCAGAGCTCCGAACGGACCTTCTGTTCTACTGTGGAATCAAACTACAGTGGGAAAACAGAACGATGGGTACTATTCACACTAGGTCTGCTCATGCGTCTTGTAACTAACTAAGGGTCCGGACCTAAACCAAATGATCCACTGCTGCATTCTAGTGCCGGCACACTGTACAGAGTGTACTGCTGCAGAGTGACTGACAGAGATCATTAAGTGAGACGTACATAAACTCAGAGTAAATCTGAGCGTTGTGGTTTGACGATCTGTGTCAGCGTCCCGTCGGATTCCGCGCAGTGCGCCCGTACAGACCCCTCTGCCCCCGTACATTCCAAACAAATGAACGGCCCCCAGTATTTCCCTGCAGTTGTTTGCGGTCAAATCCGCTTCGTTGTTAGCGTTGCAATCTGCAATTACATAGCCGAGTCTGAGCTCGAGTCTGGGCTCTTTGCGTTTGCACAGCGACAAGGGGAGTCCAAACGTGGCGTCGTGCCGCCTGCAGTCGTTCGAGAAAAGACTCAGTAGCAAGGAATGTGCAAGATAATAGAGTAATGAGCCTTACGTGGCTTCTCAACTCAACTCAACGGATATTTTAGGAGCTATTATGAACTACATTCTGAATACTGAAGACTTACAGTAAATATTTCTTATACATCAAATGGAGTAAATAAAGTGGCTAATTGCGCTGGACTACTGATTGGTAGGATATAAATGTCAATCCACACAAACCACTCCTGATCAAAGATCCCTTAATCAAGGCCCTAATAACAAAATTAGATGTGTTTACTCATGCTGAAACCGTTTTATGCACAAGTCCAGAGCACGGCTGTCTCTCAGTCTCTCTGTCTCTCCTGCTCAGGAGGGTGACTGGACACATTCGCATGTGAAAGGCCACAACGTAGACGTCCCACGGTGAGAAAGGGCCCTGTGCCGTGCATAAAAGAGGGGGTCAACAGCAGACGAGAGAGAAATGGACAGAGATAGCTGAAGGTTCCAGATTCCAGCACCATGCTGAGATCTGAAGCACAGACACTTTTTCATCCACTGTTCACGCCTTTCTGTTTCGGACTCTCTCACTGTCCGTCCCTGTCACCCTCAGTCCTGGGTCAAAGTGCCATTAATATAAACACAGCCTTTAAGCGGGTGGCCCACTTCCAGCGAGAGCGACCCTGGCACGTCTAGGGTTCCAAATAAACAGAAGACAAACATAAAGCTTATTTTCATTTCATACGTTTGCTGAAAGAGCAGGTACGAGGACGAGGTCCTTTTTTTTTCGTTGGTATTATATATCCTGAACGGGGTTCCGGTCCATCTGAGGGCTTGATAGGGAACGGTTCCCGTGTTATAAACAAAAGGATTTAATAAAGAGCTCCGACGACCAAAACAACCAGAAGAACTTCAAAAAAACAGCGCTAAACGAAAAAGCAGACGCGGAACTGAATTACAATGTGGGTGTACAGTAGATACAGTGTTCTGGCGTACTGGTGTATGCAGGGTGAAGAGGCCCAAAAGTGGCGGTAACAAAACCAGCACACATCCGAAATGAGATCAAATACACTCTGAAGCCTTGTTGTGTATATTGTGTAAGGGTATATTACTCCTCTCGCGTTGCCAGGTCTTATTTTCTGTACTAAGCACCTTCCCTATGGGCAGGGATTTCCAATACAGGCAGCAAGACAGAGATTATTAGTTCTAATTAAGCCCCTAATCCCCGCATGTCCCTCCCCTTCCTGTTGCACGGCCATGGGAAAACAAAGGAGTCTACGGTCGCTTATCTGCGTCTGTGCACTGATAGCGTCCGGCTCATCCCATAAACTGGAAAAGCAGTGACGGTAGCTCAGTCCTTCTTTAGAGGAGAAGTTCACCGGGTTTATCCTGCACCAAAAGGGATGGAGGGGATTGAAGGAAAAGTCATTAGCTATGTGTTGCTGGTTCAAGGATGGAACGAATCATAAAAGTCAGCAAACGAACGTGGAAAACGAGCAGGATGAGAAGAATTAGGGATACACAAAAAAAAACATGTCCCTGCTCTTATCAGCTCTCAAAGACGGTAAGGTGCCGTCATGGATACCGCGAGTGAGACCCAGGCATTCGGGACGGCCAGCGCTTTGTGAATGAAGTGCATTCCTCAGCGTTAGGGTGTCCCATATATGTGTGTGTGTGTGTGTGTGTGTGTGCGCTGAGTAAGGAGTACGTATTTACTCGTAAAGCAAGACTAAATAAATAGTAAGTGCTGCTGTTTTAAGACCTTCTCGTCACAAGGTGAGGTACTCCATAAAATCTCCACCTCGCTTTCACCCCAGCCTGGTCCTGCTGCTCATCGAGCTCAGCTTTCCAATTATCCAATTAGTACTGTCGTTATTAACGGTGTTGTTGCTTTTGTTGTGTTTCATACACACAGCCAGTCACAGGAATGTGTAAGCGGTAGAAACTGCTTTCATGTTAGCATTAGAGGGACACGGCAGCTCTGGAATGCATCGTTAGACCTACACACATAACCCCTCTTCCCCCAAACACACACACACACACACACACACACACACACACACACACACCTGGCCTTAGTAGTGAGTAGTGATCAATCATCCTGTCCATTCTTTAGATGAAACCCCGAAGCCATCAATGAGCAACTGCAACTTGTCAGCCAAAACAGCCAGGTAACTCATTCTGCGCTGTCCCTCCCCGTCCTGACGCAGAAGCCTCCTGCAGGACACATGCTAAGGGAAAGCAGGACGCAAGTGTAAAATGAAAGATAATTCATAAACTGAAAAGTAACTTTGAAGCCTATCTTGACTATGTTGATCTTAGTGGCCTCTCTGACCGACAAAGGAGCAGCGAAGACGTCTGACGTCCTTAAGACGTGTCATTTCCCCAAAATATACCTTTACTAGTAAGGCATGCATCCAAACTGATTGGTCTTGTAAGCTGAACCTCGGCGTCGTAATGTGGAAAATCCACAATACTTTGTGCCTCTTACAGCTCGGTGCGTAATAAGAAAAGCTTTAAAGCCTCCGGTTTGCACCTTGTATTTGCCGTACAGACCTTCGTACTGTCTGATATCGGATTAAACCTGAAAGTTTAAGAAGTTTAAGAAGTAAGTTTCACTCCCTCTCCACATACCTGATCTATCCTCGGGCAATTGGATCCATCCTTTCAGGCCTTCCACATGGTTTGGGCCCCATTTTCTGCGTCTGCTCCACACATAAATTGCTCTTCCCCCGGGGGAGGCATGGGAGATGACCAGAAGAGAGGAGAGATAAAACCGGGGGCAGCTCCTGTTTCAAACTCAGTTTGCTTTACGAAAACTGGCACCGAACGCAGACTTTTAAGCCTCTGTAACGCAGTGTGCTGTTTTATCTGCAGATTCCACTAGGATAACTCTGCATGCTGTTCCGTCTCGGGCAAATACGTAAACGATTGCAGGTGGGGTCTGATCAGACGCAGGGTCTTACCACGAGAGGGCGTAAAAGTGCTCCCCCTTATGGCGCTGCCCTATAAAAAGGCTCTCAGTGGCTACTTTTGGTTAGTGTCAGATACTGCTAGATATTTTGGCCAGTTGCCAGATTTTGAGAGGGTGCATCACTGGACCGAGGATCCGAGGAGGTGGATGGAGCAGTGGATTTATGGGGGCACACACACGTTAAACAGGCACAGGACGTCCCAGACAGACCCCAGCAGAGAGGATCGTTTGTGCAGGACATTTATGGAACAAGCTGTGAGGGTGCAGGATCGACATGCCCAGCTGTCACGTCCGTGGTAACATCTGTGGACGTAACATATCCAGGCTAGAGGTGGCCTAACAGGGGAACCAGAACCCCCTTTCAATTGGACAGGCTTTTGTGACTGTAGAAGCAGATTCTGACCCGACCCGGACATTTTGTAGTAAAGCCATGGCTACTGCCGGCCGGGAAGTTAATGGACAGAGTATGGTGTCAGAAGGGTCACGGAAGATAATGCGTGTAACTCCCTCGGGGTCTGACCAAGGACACAATTGATCTCCCTAGTTGGCACTCCAAATGCATGGCAGTCCAAACAGGCTTTGCCAATCATCCACAGCCATAAACGTCCGACACGTTCGCTCTTTCATCTTCATCCAGCGTCACAGGGCTGCGCTCGGAGCGCTCATAAATAACCAGAAACGAACCGCGGCACTAACACTTAACCTCCTGGAAACAGATCAGAACGTGTCTGAAACATGAGAGAGATATTTAAGTAAGTTCTTTATTTGTCATGACCGTTTACAGCTCCACTCGTGTTTTTAATGATCGGTCGACGTGCATCGGCGTGTATTCACAAATGATCCCGGTATTCCTCTTTTCTTGGGAGGAATGAGCATCTGAAAGAGTTCCTCAGTTCAGAAAAGGTTCCAAGTAAGAATTTCTGAGTGACAGCGTAATCTCATCTTACACTGTTTCAGATCAGCTGCAGTCCAAATGTTTGGGCTTTACTGATCGTCATGAGCACCAAATGATTCCCTGGCCTCGTCGGGGGCTTGAGCCACGCCGTCACTGACCCCACTGATCATGGACAGTTCTCACCTCAGTCCATATTGTACCAAGCTGGATCTAATCTCTCTCTCACATCCAGCCCTCGCTCAACGCTTAATGGCCTTCACTGGGTGTCTCAAAGGGCACAGCACGACCCATACTGACTGCACGGCATGGGCCGAGGCTCTGATCTCGGACTTGTGCCTAGTAAATAATCAGCCTCGAGAGGTGACGGTGAGAAAGGCCTCGTTAAAGAGAGAGAGAGAGAGAGAGAAAGGAAGCTGGATTCATTACAGCCTTAAACATCACCTCCAGATTTTCCCAAAAGCTTTCCCCTTAGATCTGATAAAGAACTGATAAAAAAAAAAGTTCTACGTTTAGCAAGTCTCTAAGTCTCTTTGGAACGTGTCCTTAAAAGAGGTCTCTGGAGCGAAGACCCCGCCGCACCGCCCTGTCTGGGCAATTACTTGGGAGTAGAACAGCGTTTTGTTATTAATCATTTCTCCTTGTTCTTAAAATATTCTGGCGCTGCCGTTCCTGTTTGTCTTCAACCAGCTGTTGCATTTTTAGGTTATTTATATTCCTGCTCTGCATTGGCCTTTGATCCAGAGGATGCAGCTGCAAATCGCGTTCAGACAGATGTGCAGAGCGTGAGCCCTTCATGTGCATTAATATCAGCAGCCGGGCCGAGGTTCTGTTTAATTTACCCTTTAAAGCTTTCTGTTCCAACCTCTTGATTCTTGCAGGAAAAAGCTTCAAACCTAGATATTCCACATTCCACAGAACACCTTTACACAGCTCCAGGGTCCAGCAGTGGCATGCTTTACACCACGTCGTTTCGATGCTTGTGTGGTGGCATTTCAGTACCAGCTCTTTAGAACGACCCTTTCTTTCTCGCGTTTATAAAGGCAGACGAGCTGCATTCTATACTGAAACTGTGTCCCAATACTTTTGGTGTTATGGGTCCCATGTCTGTGAAATTCGAACTTTCTTACAGCTTGATTTTAGATACCTGGTATCTAACGAATTCACACCTCACCTGTGCAGCCCCCGTTTAACCCTTTTTTGCCATTTCAGCATTACATTTCTTAAATATGTTGTTTCTTCTGCAAATCTAAGCACGTAATCTCAGGACCTCCTTGCCCTCGTGAGGATGCTCATGACACATTTGGTATTAAATTGATTTCCTCTGTTATTTTATCCTTAAAAGCTCGTCGTTAAAACAAGAAATATTTCACCGCTTCACTCTGGCTGCCAACGAAAACAAACCCGGCGAGAAGCAATTGTTTATTAACGCTTAGTTGAGGTTTTAAATTGTTCTGTGAGGAAAGAACTGGCAACCGATGTCCGATAGTTCATGAAGAACGACGTAAAAGCACTTTCTTACTAATAATAAACATTAGGGATCTCCTCGGCTACTTTATCATCCATACACTATTGTTAGAGATGGAATATTTCATCATTTCAACTCATGACTGTTCAGATTTGTCGCCTGATTACCTGATTATCTTACCTAATGGTTCATAAAGAGTTCTCTCTGTCGTTCCTAACCTAAATCCTAAATCTGTAGCTTTCCGTTTTCAGAAATACAGGGCGAAAGATGCTTTTCGACATTTCATTTGACTTTTATTTCTTTGCAGAGAGTATGAACCAAAGATTTTCTGTTTTTTTTTTTCATTTGTTAATAAACATCCATTCCTGCACTTTTTTCTGGACCATAATAAAAAAATATTCAGTATTCAGTATAATATTCATAATTCAGTATGACGATTCTGTAATGGTTTTTTCCTTACATGTTTACGTTGCACCACACTAAGCTGGACGGAGAGATGAAGAGTGGTTGGATGATGGCAGTTGGTTTTCATTAGGTGCTCTGCTCCTCGGGCCTATGAATATTTTCCCTCTCGACCCCGACACGACTAAGTCGACCGTCCATTTGAAGTACAGGTATAACATTCCTCAGAGTAAAAGAAGGCTGCAGGGCTTTTTCCCCTGTCTCTCCCCTGCATTTTTAATATCCTCTTCAGTGCCGAAGTTCCCCCACCTTTGCTCGTTTCTTCCAAATAATCCCTGACTTCTGCACTTAGGCCCTTTGATGGCTGCAGCGGACTTCGTTTTTCAATCTAAAATAAGTTCTGTACCTGAGTTAAAATGTTCCTTTGTGCTGAAACAGCGCTGGGCCCTGGAGGGAAGGAGAGTGGATAAAGTTTTGCATCCTGGAATATGGGAATCATATGGATACGATAACAAAAACAGAGTAACAGTATAATAAAATAAGGGCCAGATGTGCGTTGCTGGCTCGGACCCGATTTGGCAGTGAAACGCCATGGGATCCGGCCAAGAGGTGGATGAAATCTCTCAGCCTGTTATCTTGCAGACCTGCTGATAGGTTTTGTGTGCCAGGCCCAGCTTGATAAACACAAGCAGCTTTCTTTTCCTTCCTCCTGTCCATTGCTCTTTCTTTGTTACGTGATTTCTGCGATATTTATAAGGACAGCCGTTCCCTTCCACAATCAGACTAATATATAATGTATGTGGGTCATATAATTTTGCTCAACCTCCAGTTGAATGCTTGAGACAACTCTAGCCTGTTCTCTCAAATAGTTCCCCTCTGACCTCTGGCTTAAGTTCTGACAAACTGACAGTGTTCATTAGGCTCATCATAAGCATAAATGAGTTCTCGAGTTCTGCTCCAACCTGGGGCCTCCTCCTCCTCCTCCTCCTCCTCCTCCTCCTCCTCCTCCTTCGTCTTCTTCTGGCTTTTTCTTTTACCCCCTCAAACTAATACGGCGTAACATGTGGAAGGAGTTTTGTCCGAGGGCTAAAAAATGCCACATTAATATGCTGATCTTTGTCTCTGCAGAAAAAAAAAGCTTTCTGAATTGATTTTGTTCCTCCAGCACTTTGGGGGTGAAAGTTATCGCGCCATCGTTGGACCACGATCTGGAGATGCATCCATCTCTGCCATTCTGCTCACTGAGCGGAGATCTGGGCGTAGGAATGGATGGAGATTCGCGAGGACATGGTGCATCTGCAAACAAATGTCTAAATCAAATGCTTTTTAAACATCTCACTCACTCAGAGGTGCCTTCAGAAGACGGACTGCACCGCTCAAGAGGTTCTTCATTAGAACAGGCTCTTTAATCAAACTAACCTAACGCTCCAAACACTAGGATGGATCTGCCCAGTGTCAAACTTATCAGAGCCTTGGCTTCCAAATCCAAACGCTAACACAGCAGTAAATAGTCAGACAGGCAAAAAGGAGTGGACGTGAGATACTGTCCAGTGCTCCCAGTCTGCATTGCTAATATGAATCCTTGACTGTTAACCTTTACAGCTCTGCTAGAATCCTTTGGATTTCCTTTCCATTTTATATCTTGCACAATTCGTAATGTAGTGTCCTGTCCGGTGCTTAACTGGCCCACAGACTGGGCTCTTTGGCCAAAATGGTTTTGCAATAATACGGTTCTGTCATGATTTCTCACGCGAAAGCCCCAAAAACAACGACATCCCTAACACGAAGGAAGTTCATGCAAGTGCGCTGTTACGCAAACGCGAGTATTCTTTTGTTTTACTCTTTATTTATAATAAACAATATGACATTTTATATATTTGGTTTTGAGGTGTGTTCTTATATTTGGGTACAATATTTCAGAATTGAGTCCGCTGCTGGTTTCAACTATATAAATAAAAACCTAAAGCCATAAAAGCACAAATATTACAGAGGCAGTAAATTATCAGTAGTAAGTTCACTCGAAGAGAAGAATAAATAATGCATGAATACATAAATAGCACTTAAAGGTTTACCACACTGACACCTAAAGAATAATTCTATTAAAAGGCATACTTTTATAAACGAAATAGGGGCAAATGTAATTAAAAATATCTAAATAAGTAGGCATATATTAGAGACAATGTCATAGTAGGAAGAGTGAAATAAAGTCGAAAGCATTTCTAACATGTTAAATAAATGTGCTAAATTAAAAAATAACACTAAAACAGTTCCGGGCTCAAAACTTTACCACCTAAAGTATATGAAAAGTTTACTTTTATAAACGAAAAAGTGTCAAACGTAATCCCAATAGGTACCGAAATACTTAGTACAATTATGATATATATGACAATTATATATAATTATAATTCATGTATAATTATGTATGAAAGGGGATTGTTAAAAATAGTCAGGGCTGTGTCCATCGTTAAGAAAAACCGTATCGGAATCTGAAATATGACGACAATGGGAGTGAGCATAGAAGCCTAAAAGAATTGAAACTCCAGTTTGCGATGCCGTCCTGCCCTGGAGGATTTTTTTTAGAAAGTGTGTGTGGAAGTGTGTACCTCCTACGTCTGTTTTCGAGAGAGAGATACAAAGCAAGTGAGGAACTGAGCCAGGGTAAAGAGAGGAGAAGTGGAATTGCTCAGAACCCCCTGCTGCAGCCAGAACATCTGCCCACTTACTGCAACGAATCAAAGTGGAGAACCCGAGGCCGTGACGAATCAGACGGCTTGGTGATCTTTTCATGGAATCCTGGGGTGGAGCTGGAACAAATGCAGTCACTGCCTCCTTCTCTCTCCCTTTCGACTCCAATATCCCAGACCCCCACATGGAGAAACCGGCTCTCTTTTGGTTCCACATCAATAATCCTGGTTATCATATCAAGTTTGATTAAGGCTGAGATCATGGGTGGGGTTTAGGGTTCTTTAATATAATAAAAAGAACAAGTTGTGCCCTTTTTTTGTTTTAGGTTTTGACCCCCTAGTGAAAGAAGCCGTTAGACTGTGTATAACTGATCATAGATTTTATTACTGCTCTGCTCCGTTTCTTAAATAGAAACCATTCGATTAATTGTGTTATTGTAAGGATTTTTTTCAGTCCCGGAAAAAAAACACAAGGCTCCTTTTTCCTATTAATATTTATAGTTTATGTTCAGAGTCAATTTCCAGTTTCTAGTCTGTTCTGATTAGATAAACCAGCCAGCATTTAATGGGATTTAATTATTCCAAACATGAAATCAATCTTGGTTCAGTGTTCAGTCCGTTATTTAGCCTTGTTTTTTCCCCGTGCTGTGTGGCGGGATTAAATCATGCGTTTGAGCTGCTTTGCTTTCTATCTGACACATTTACCCAACGAACTGCATTTGATAAACATTGTGACCTCTTTCAGACGGCTAGGTCGATTTTAAAGCTATGAGAAGTCGATATGCAGCAATAAAGAACGATTTTAGAGGGAATAAATCGAGCTCCTTAATCGCTGTAGTTTCTCCCTAGTCCCGTCCCTCTCAAACGGTGCCAATTTCATTCTTTGTTCTCCTTGGGTTGTCTGATCGTTGCCATCTTCTGCCATCTTCTCAGCACTTTCAGCCGATACGCTCTGCAAAAACGCTCTTCAGTAACACAGCACAAAAGGTGACCAACCATCAGTACCCATACCCAGGATCTGGTACCATTCGCGCCTATCTGGGCGATTCCCAGCAACCTTGCACCACCGCATACCACAACGATGATCAACACATCATGAACATCTGGCCTGGTTCCTTCTCTCTTCATGCCGGCTCGAGTTACAACTCTACTGAAGAAGCCATCACTCAGCCCAGTGACGTGTCCAATTACAGACTGTTCTCCCTCTTTGTATTAATGTCCAGGACCCTTGAACATGCCTTGGACTTGGACAGCTGTCCTCTTTTCTTCAATAAAACGACCTCCATGTCTACAGGGGTTCCTCGGGGTTCAGATCTTGGTCCACTCCTGCTCTGCGTGTCCGCTGAATCGCCCTGGATCAGGGGTTAGATCCCACGGCTGGTCCAAAGACCTTCACTGAGCTTTACCCCTTTTTTTTTCTTGTCCACGTTAAGGCCTACAGGTGGCTCACAGAACGTAGATGGTCGGCCTGAGCGCAGCTGCAAGTCCTGAAAGATTCATCATTCATTTTTATAGCCACTTAAATCCAGTTCAGGTTTGTGCAGAGCCAAGATCTGTTTGAGATAAGCTTTGGATAAAATCCTGCCCATCCCTTCCTCTCTAACCAGCACTATTCAGAGCTTTAAACGATAACAAAAGTTGGTAGGTTCTACAGATACGATGAGATCGTTCTCATTAACGTAAGATTCAGAACACGGACTCGTTCAAACGCGACTGATGCAAGGTGGCACGGAGAAGGGCATGTGTCACCTGTGACAACGGCAGCCTGCTGTCAGAACCGGTTACAGCATCACGATCGGCGGCTAAACAGGTGCCTAATGAGAGCCGAGCCCACGTCACTGCGCTTATCGTTAGCGTCCGACTTCACTCATTACCCAGCATGCTCCCACCTTCATTCACAGCGCCCTGTCGGCTCCAATTTTACTAATTGGCGTTTCTGTTGCGCCGGCACTGACCCTACACGGCCCGTTTTCCCTAATCAAAGTTTCCAACATTAGCTTCACCTCACGCTTTTTTGGGGTGTTCCAGGAAAAAAAAAGCAAGCTGAGATATTATTCTGCAGTCACGTTCTTGTTTGGACTGTTTGTTTCCTTGTAAGGGGGTCCCTCGGTTTGAGTAATGGCCTCATAATTAAGATCTTATGGTAAAGAAAGGCACATGTTAAACATTTATGCTGTGCATGTTTACGATACACGCACATAACCGGCTCCTAAACACATCCCATGTTTCACATTTTTTTAGACTTCACTAGCAGCTCCAGACGTTTACAGCATTTAGATCTACAGCTTTACAACAACTGCTTGAAGACCAAATAAGATTGAGGACTTTCCAGTACAGTAACATAACAATGAGGAAGGTCCATCAGATTTTCCACAATATAGCACTAATCAGTCCTATTTAACTGGTTGTTGTTTCGCTGATTCGGGATGCAGAACACGGACGTTATAACAGATGCGTTTTCCCGCTGTACACAGAGCACATGGTGCTAAATTCCACTTACGGTGCTGCTCTTCATAAAATTTAATTTAGCAAAAAGGTTTTCGTGTAATGCTTTTTGTAGGCCTGTATAAAAACACAAACAACCGAGCCATCTTGTTTCACTTGTCGCAGCGCAGGCTCCTGCCAAGAAATGCTCAGCTTTGGAAAGATGAAAACGAGCTCCCATCCAGACTGAATCATCCCCAATCTGCAGAGCTAAACTCGATCTCAGTGCAACAAACACTAACCCACAATCTGATTGGCTGAAAGATGTTCCAGGAGAGAAAGCGTTGCCTGATAATAATAACGTTATCATTTGTAACGCTGTAATTAAACAAGGCACAGCCTGCCGAAATGAATTAGAACAAGTGTATAGAAATTGCTAGGATGGAAAACATTTGTTTTGATTTATATTAGATGGATTTGGATCTTAAAGAGGAGTCTGATCCGTCCATCGAGTCGAGGTTGATCAGGTTTAATTACAAATGAGGATTTGGATTTGAGCTCTAATGTGAGGAGGGTAAATCAGACGTCCCGGGCTTTTCATTGAGGCATGACTCGACCCTGGAGATCAGTTTTAGTCTCGTTAACAAAAAAACGAAGTGACTGATCTTGTAGCTGGGTTTGATTTTGGGGATCAGAAATGTTACGGGACGGTTATACAGCATCAG
>JAUZST010019114.1:0-33085 GCA_034779995.1 Parotocinclus haroldoi
TGAAAGTTTCATTATAGACTGAATTCATTCCAGCCCTACGATGCCACCCAAACGTTCTGCAAGTTCTACGGCTAAAAAACTGTATAAATATTAAATAAATATAACGTCCCTAATTCACGGATTTTCGTTTATCTCGAGTGGTCCTGGAACGTAACCCCCACGCCATAAACCAGGGAACACTAAATATTAGTGCAGAAATACAGAAATAAGAAGGAAAGAATACAGAAACTCTTAGATTTGTTGTTTTTGCAATAGTACAATGAAATATCGAATTACTTTCGCAGTCTCTTCATTAAGATACAAACAGAAACGGGAAACCTGTACAAAATTTAAAAGAAAAATTACCTTTAAAATGCTTCCACAGGCAAAGTTCAGTATTTAAAAGTGGTTTCTTGGCTGTTACCCTTCCGAAAAAGGCCATTCCTGATCAAGCTTCTTCGGACTATAAAAACGTCAATTTGGCATCACCATGAAGCTACAAGATCACAACAAATACTTATTACATGTCGCCTTCTTTCATTTGTGAATACTGCATACAAAGTTCCTCTGTTTTCTGGTCGTATATTAACTTATACGACTTATATAATATTAACGTATATTAAATTAAGAGACTGAGAAATAATTATGTAATTATATAATAATTATATATGCTCGTTATACCATTTCAAATCAACAAATCTAATGGTGGCCTAAGACTTTTGCACAGTACTGTACATATGTGAATCCCTAGTCTGGAAAAGTCTTTGACCTGATTACACTTAGTATACAGACATGTCAGACAGGGGACAGAGCTTGTCTAGTATCATGTCTGATGCTGGACCTTTTGTCTCTTTTTACACTGTGAATAATTGATGTCATTATGAATGCACCAGAGTCCGGGTGGTGCTCCTGAGATTCTCTCGCTGCCAGATGTCCTGTTATGGAAAAACACAGGTTGATCTATCTGATAGCGAGATGCTGTTAGACCCAAGCACTCAGAATAAGCCTGGTCTTGAGAGGATCTTATGCGGGACCTGACTGCGTAATAAATAAAAGGCAAGCCGGGTGACCAGCTGAATCAGAATGAATGTACAGATTGGATTGGGAGTGGAAGCTGGTGAGCTGAAACTCAGCGGTTATGTGGATGATCTAACCTCGTGCTCCTCGAAGAGCAGGGATATCGCTAACGCACTGACGCCACCCTGCTTGGTTCAAAACCGCAGTTTCAAGTGACCAAACAAAAGGTGCGTTTAGAACAAACGTGGTACCTTTAATTAAAGAGGAAATTAAAGAGGCATTATCTTTGTATTATCATTAATTACCTGGACAATAGATAACAGAAGTGACACACCCTGGATAAGCAGCTGTGCATTGTATAGAAGTCTCTCTTTCTCTCTCCCTTTCTCTCTCCCTTTCTCTCTCTCTCTCTCTCTCTCTCCCACACACACACACACACACACACACACACACACACACACAAATATTGCACAAATACACAGCTATCAGCTGGATGCACTAAAACACTGCAGACTGATGTAACACACACACCACACAGCCCCAGATTTTTACTAAATCCTCCCCTGCAATGCAGCCAACACACCCCTGCATCTTCAATCCCCCTTGTCCTCCCCCTCCAGATCCCATGCTAAGCGTTTCCCCCCTCGCCACTTACCTTCACAGGCTTGAGCTGGGCCGCCCCACGTCCAGCGTTTAGGTCTCTGCTCCAGTGGCAGGCCGCGGTCCCCCGAGCGCCGCATCAACGCCTCCAGGTGCTCCTGCTCATTGCGTTCCAAAACAGGGAAGACCAGATTCTCTTTTACTGAGCTGTCACTGCGGCGGCGTGAGGATGGAGGCGAGGCTGGCTGCTCCATGCCAACCGCATCTGCCCTCCGTTCCACACGCTCAGTCGCACACTCACAGTGACATGCAAGCACACAATCTGGCAAATAACAAGGGCCTTGCCCTCTCCTTCAGTGTGCGTCTGTCTCTCTGTCTCTCCCTCGTCCTTTCTCTCTGTCTCTCTCAGGTGATGGAATATGGTTATAAGAGCACACAAGCAGACAGTCCATGCTAAGCCACACCCATAACCCACCCTCCCCCTACGGCACCGAACCACACACACACGTTTTGTCTCAGTATCCTGATGGGGACTTTCCACTGACATAATCATTATCGATTAGTAATTATTATTCTTTTGGTCAAAGAAGTGAGGAACGGAAAAAAAAGCCAGACAAGATTCCAGGTTTTCCTATCATCGTAGGGACATGTGATCCTCACAAGTATAGCAAGACAAGGTACACACACAAACACACCCAGTGTGTGGCTATGGTAATAACACGGGTTGCATTGGGAAATCGCTCTCCCTCTCCTCCATTTGCTCTCGCTTCCTCGACACAATTAAAGAACCACTCCAGCATCCTTTACCCTATTCTCTATAGACAACATCTGTAATATACAACACAAACAAACCAACAATCATTTCATGTTTCTTTATCCAGGATAAGAAGCAGGTAAGAAAGTGTACTGAGGAAAAACTAAACTCTGGAAACGCCCACAAACAAAAACAAAAGGGTGCTTGCTGGTTTGGTTAAGTTGCCTATATATGTTTTGTGAGTTCTTTTGCAAGTGAACGATCTATATTTGATTCTGATTAGGGGTGAATAAAACTGACTCTGTAATTAGAAATGTCACCTAATAAGTCTAAGGGCAATCGTTGGGACCTTTTTGTGGCAATTGTCGATTCAGTCCATAATACTAACACACACACACACACACACACACACACACACACACACACACACACACACACACACACACACGTGTTCCCTCGCCACTTCACGGACTCGGTGCATCACAGGTTTTCAAAAAATATTAATGGAAAAATATTTCGCGGATTTTCGCTGTTTTGCGGGTTTTTGAGGAAATTTTACATTTAAAAAATCTGAAAATTTATAAAAATATATTTTAAAAATATGAATTCTAACAATTACTGTATTTATATATATTAGGGGTGGGACTCGATTAAAAATGTTATCTAATTAATTAGAAGCTTTGTAATTAATTAATCAAAATTAATCACGTTTATATAGTTTCTCTCTATCAATAAATGACCTATGTGTGAAAATGTCATTGTAGGTAGCAGGGACCACGGTTACTATAGGTAACAAAAGTAAAGTAGTTTAATGTATTTTTTCAGACAGAGAACAGGGTGAAAATACTAAAATGCTACGACTGCTAAAGCCCAAAGATTTTGCACAAATATTTTAATGAAGATCAGGGGAATATAGTCTTATGAAGTCATGAATCCAAGTTAGAAATTTTATACAGTATACAGCATGTTCATAAACGACCAACCTAATGGTGGCCTAAGATTTTTGCCCAGTTTTGAATATCATAAATGTATTCATTTATAGCAATCTAAAGTCCCACTTTCGATCAGACAACTGCATATTTTACCTACATAACCAATAATAGCTAATATTATGAAAAGCCATTCTGAAAAAGGGAACGCAAAAAATATCCCAAGATTTTCAGTCCATACCTAAAATAAAACCTGAACCTCAAACAAATCTATATAACAGAACAGAACAGCAAGTGCTCTCACGAAACACAGATCTAAGCCAAGCTGAAAGATTACAAAGCTATAGAATTCAAACTGAATAAATACCCTAAACAATAAAATGTTGACTTAAACAGGAATCTGTTCAGTTGTAGATTTATACTGTTGCCACTGCGGTAAAGGCAAAATCAATTTTATGCAGCATACCAGCCAGGAACAGAGTCATCCAAAGCAAAGCGAGACCTTAAAGACACAGCACTAAAACCTGGCCTGGATCAAGGACATTTCCTCACTGAAATCCTCCAGCACAAGCACAATGAATACAGCAGGTTTGCTTGCTCTGTCATATATTCTAGTGACTCTCGTCAAATCCCCGGTGCCTTTTTAATTCATCCTATATTGTGTCTGCCCTAATTGTGATTTATGCACAGCGGCGTATGTGGATATCGGGAACAGTGAGGTCATTCTACCAAACCGGAGTGAGCAATCTAGAATATGGGGGATGGTCAAGCCACGCAATGACATGCTTTCAATCAATAAACAGAACGAAAAACGGGGCCTGATAACAGAGCTTCAGATTTAACGATAAAGAAAATGTTTGATTAAAAAACTGAGACAGCGCTGTCAATGCCACACATTGGGGGGGGGGGGGGGGTTTATCATATGGGTGTTTATTTAGTAAGGGAGAGTGCAGCATGTGCTACACCACTCACAGAAAGCGACAGAAATGGATTTATTATGAAATAGGGCTACACATTATAATGTAGAGAGCATTCAATAAGTGCAGCATTACAGAAAACAATATTTCTGTACAGAACGCTTTTTGTCAATACACGTATTTATCAGTGTAACCCAGGCAACATTGTCATGTTTAAAAAGCAGTGAGGCTCTGGAATCCAATTCTTGGCCAAATCGAAATTTGATGGCAGTTACATCCAAACGTAAATATCATTCTAATACCATTAACAGCAGTGCTTGAACAATGATTACAAAACACTTGTCTAATATCAGTCGGGATCGTGAAATGATTCCACGAGCCCAATACCTGCTATTGATCTACTATAGGCCAACCTGAACGCTAGGAATGCCTTCCCTCATACCATCTGTGTCTTTCATCCATGCCGACAAAGCAGAATGCACTTAAGAAATGAAGTACTTTCCAATATTGAAAAAAACATCACCATGTTCTAGGTGTCCATCAAGTCAGATTGATTTACATAGCGCTTTTTACAATGAAACATCGTCTCAAAGTAGCTTCACAATTAGAGATTACCTTCTAATATCTAAAACCAATCCCAAATTGAGCCGTCCTGAGGCAACGGTGACTAGAAAATAACCATAAATGATATACGGAAGAGACCTGGAGGACCAAGAGTCCTTTAGTGTCCATGAACAATATTAACAGTAAGAGTATTGTATAATAATAATAATAATAATAAACAATGAAATATGGTAGTGAAACCTGGCTAGGCCATAAATTAATATTAATGCAAAAAAATCCTTGATGTTGTTAATTTTGGAATTAATCTGCACTTTGAGCAAATCAAACGAACTGTGGGGATCAACGACATTTGCAACTCGGTAGCTATTTAGGGAAGTCACTTAACATGCTTGTACAGGTATCAAAACCAGAGCCAGGGAACATGGTAGAACATCAGTGCTATGTCTGATATATTTGTTAATGTTGTTTGAAAAGACAAGGAAATTTGTATGCAGTATTAAAAAACAGAGCTGCATCAGCATCTTCAGGATGCCAAGTCGATCCACTTTTTTGACAAACAAACTGTTGAGAAGGCTAACATATGCGCAAGTTCACAAACATCGGAGTGACTGTGGAATTGTGGATTTGTGGAAAAGAGGATTATTAATATTTTATTTAGATTTAAATCGTAAACAACAATCTAATGGTGGCCTAAGACTTTTGCCCAGTAACCCTTAAGAGTCAGTTTATCATATGGCACATGCAGTCCCACACTCACACACTAGGGGCACTGTGGAGTCACCTAACATGCAAGTCTTTTGATTGTGGGAAGAAACCAGAGTGCCCAGAAAAAAGCCAGGACACAGAAAAGATACAGATGCTTTCAAATCATTATACACAACTAAAACAAACGGTAATTGATACATTTGATCCCATGATCACTGGTTTGGTCTAGAATTTGTTTGTCTGGATCTGTAGATTCCATTCTGCAGGACTTAAGGAACAACTGAGAAAAATCTAGGGTTATGGATAAAATCTGATGACAAAAAAAATATAGCATTTGGCCTCTAACCTTATTCCCTTCGTCACGATGCTTCTTCCTCTCCTCCACAGCGGCTCGGCGACGCTCCTCTTTCTGCTTCTGTTCCTCCAGACGTCTCCCACGCTCCTCCACTGAGCGCTCGTACTGCTTCCGGGCTCGCTGCTCCTTCTGCCAGAGCTCCTGCTCCCGAATGGCTGTACAGAAAGAATATTTAATGAGAAGCATTTCAGTAGTGCTCATTATACACTCTTGTTCAGTATCCAGTTAACTGTATGATCTCTTGGAGAAGTGGCATACTGGATCCAGGAAGAAAGCCCAAAATATGCTTAATTTCCCAATGGCAATCTTTAGAACTTCAAAATATTTGGCATTATAGTAATCAATTATTTGTGCTTTTTCATATTTTAAATGGTCATTGTTTATAGTGTAGCTGATAGCTATTGGCTTCATGTCCGCTCTTTTACACGATGTCCAGATTGCAGGTCTTGAGATTAGTTCGAAAGTCTTATCTAACTGATGTGATGTGCATTCCTTGTTCAGAAGATCAGAGGAAGTGGAGGCTGCTCTGGTATGAGCAGTATGAAATATGCCGTTTATTAAATGAAAACAAGATGAGAAAACTGGAGGAACCTTTATACTGACACTTCATAGAACTGTGATGTTGTTAAAACACACACACACACACACACACACACACACACACAAAGCACACGACATACCATGAGCCTTGTCTTTTTCCTCTCGTCTTTCTCTGGCTAATCTCGCTCTGTCTTTGGTGCCATCTTAAGAGGGGAGAAATAATTGTGAAGAAAGAATACATGCTCACACATATTCTAATGTGCTCTTTAATTAGCACTGAATTGCAATTCTCTCCCTCTCCATCTCCACGAAAGATTAGATGCAGTTATTAGGAACCACAACACCTTCTGATGAGACTGGAACACGCCCAGCTCAAAAAGATATGACATATTTGACTCTCATTGCTTTATTTGATATCCATCGAACACTGTGCACAACCATAACTGTCAATTCTTGAGTCTGGAGCAAATATTCAGCCATTTCACCATCGCCTGGTACATCCCACCCTAAAAATAGCCTGTACAGTGAAATGGGTGCAGAATTCTAGCTATACATGAGGATGCACATTTGATTTAAAAAAAAAAAAAATTCCCTTCCCCCAGTGCTCCCATTTCACCGCTCGTGCATCCAGTTCAGTGAATATCCTTACAGGTAGCCTGATTATTCATCATGTAGTAACGGCTCATCAACACAGCTCAGCCACAATAGGTTTGGATACAATGGGAAGGCTGCAGAAATCTTCCTAATGGTCATACTGGATCTACTGATGGCATCTGGGCAGATTTTACTGCACATACAAGCTCATTTCATAAGCATGCATTTTGTGGTCACATCTGCATTTGGATGTGGCTTTCTCCTCCAGGCACAATCACCTGTCTAAGTGAGTGCATCTCAAAACGGGCAGGTGAAACGAATCTATAGGTTATAATAACAACAGCAGATTCTGTCATTAAGCTCACATTCACATTAACTGACGGTTTGAAGAAAATGAATTGTAAGTCACTCACTGGCCGGTTTCTCCAACACTGCAGCCATTTCCACTTCTTTCTCCAACAGATTACGGTGACATCCGAAAAAAAAATCACTCTCTAAATACCACACTGTTTACATGACAGAAAGTGTTCAATAAAATGGCAAATGCACCTTCTGGAGAGGCGAAGATTTGCTGTTGTGATCTGTTTTGTAGACGATGGGAAATTTGTGTGGATCCGCTGTGTATGAGATGAATCGATTCCTCGTTTAGAGGCGTTTTAACTCACGAGTCGAATCCAACGTTATGACTCGATTTTAAGTGAACTTTGTGAAGTGAAGGTTGTAGAAGACACAAACTACACTGCTCACAAAAATTAGGGGATATTTCATTGTGACACAAACACACAATTTGAAACAGCCCATCATTTCTGTGAGCAATACAATATAAAAGCTCATGAAAACAAGTTAAATTAAATTAAATGTATATATATGATATTCATGCATTGGCAGATCTTCTTTTCCAATAATCATGACTATTCTTGAACGCTATTTATATTTATATATAGTCAGCCTAATATATACATTTTTATCATTATTTACAGTTTTCGGCATTTCTGCTATAATATAAACAATATTTCCACCCATTTGTTTATGTTTAGGAGATAAAACTTCAACTTCAACCAAAAACTATTTGTTTAATCGGCTCAGTCAATTCCTTAATAGCCGAGAAGTCCGATTCTGAGTCGATTCCTGAATCGAATCTTAATCGAACAACCGAAGCTTGCACATCTCGAGCGCCCGAGTATTGTGTGGATTGCCTCACGTGCACTACGTCATGCTAGACATGGTCCTATAGACTGTAGCCATGGCAACTGTTCCCCCGAGACGATCCTTTAATATTTCGCGTGCATTGTGCTTAAATTGCACGGCCGATTTTTCAGTCGGTGCACAGCTCCGGGATTTACGTATCAAATCAAATCAAACTGCACACGTGCAGAAATAAAAGCATCTGTGTGACCAGTGCTGTCTGGACGCACGGAGACACGCGGGTGCACGCGCACTATAGCTGCTGAATCAAACGTCCACAATTACACGTCACAGTGCGTGCTGTGATCACATCACAGAAGAAACCACTGCGCACGTGCAGCGTAGCCTGAAGTGGCCCACTTGACCCTGTTCTCCATTATGTAGAAATTCGTGCGCTCCTCACGTGCGTGTTTATGCAAACCATCCAGGACTGTTTGGTTCCACTGCACACACGACAAGCACGTGCACATGACGAGCAGTAATGTGCTGAGATCGAGATGAGGAAAGCCTGAAGGGTATCAGAGGGCACACCAGAAGCCCTTTCGGTAAAACACACATTGCCTTATGTAAACACATCTTACGTCATAACTTCCACCAGCTGCCCGGGTTTATGATGCCCGTTTACATTTAGCAGGTGCCCTTATGCAGAACAACTTCCAAAGCGTTCACTTACACACAGGAGCACTTTTAAAGACTGCAAATTAAGGTCATGCATGTCCTCTGAGCCACCGGGACCACATCCAGACACAGAGAGAACATGCAAAGTCCACACGCAAATGGCACCTGGTTGAATTTAATTAATAATGCATCAGCATCAATGCCTATTTCAGTAGGAGCAAGAGTACATCAATATTAGACACTCATTAACCCTGGGCCAATTTAGAGCAACCAATAATCCTCATACGCGTCTCTAGAATATGGGAGGAAACCAGAGGACCTGGAACAATCCCACAGGGGCCTGCAAATTCCACACAGGCTCCAAGGTCAGGAATCCTTGGAGCTGTGAGCAGCTACCATTAGGTTACAAATTAAAACCAGAGCCTGGGACTGTGGTAGCCTAGTGGTTAAGGTACTGGACTGTGGACCAGAAGGTCCAGGATTCAAATTTCACCTTTGCCACAATTAGGTCGCTGAGCAAGGCCCTTACAATCCAAGCAATTGGGGATTAAGTGGCTCCGGATAAAGGCGTCTGCTAAACGACATAAATGTAGATGGTCAAATTACAGGTCTTGTTGACATCGTTTTAGAAACGGTTACCGTTAACAACAGCATCTTAATTAACGAAACGACATTCCCACGATATTAATACCTACGCCCTAAAGTGTAAAAACGCCGCCATGTTCGACCCCCAAGTTTATATAAGAGTTTATTTCAACTTGCAGAAACACATCTTTATGATGTTTCTTCTCCTCCGCACGTTGTGTAAACTTGTCATTTTGAAAATCAGCTCAGGTAAATGACCCAGGGTTGCCAAGACCTTCGTATTCCCTTTGCATAAAGTCCATGTTGTACAAAAGAGTTCTATTTACAGCGCGAGTTAGAAAATGTACATCAACCGAGTTAGAACAGCGGTCATGAATCTGCAGCACTGATTGGCTGTTAACAGCTGCAACATCAGTTTTATTACCTGTTATAATTTGTTAGAATCATTAAGTCCTCGGTAAATTCAATCCTTCAACTACTGTAGATACCCAACAATCTGCTCTCACTAAAGGACACGTCTAAAAAAAAAAAAACACTCATCATAACATTACATTTCAGCTTTGCATCGTATTGTCTGAATAAGAAACAAATTCTCTCAGATTGCTTTTTCAATTATTTTTTTTACAAATTGTAGAAAGTAACCATTTCACTTTTCCATACTGTACACGTTGTACAAAGGAGTGCTATTTACAGTGTGTGAGACTTAGTAACACGAGTAACTTACGCAAAAAACGTCTCTGAACACATCAACCGAGTTAGAACAGTCTCTAGTTCAACGTAGTAACACCAACTGTCTCTTCTCATGAAGCTGCAACATCTGGAGATGAAAGACACTTATTTCCTGTTATGATTTGTTACAATCATTAAGTCCTCCAACATCCTTCAACTACTGTAGATACCCGGCAATCTGCTCTCGCTAAAAGACACGTCTAAAATCAAAATAAAAAAAAAAATCTCAAACTTCTTTTTTTTTTCGATTCTCTTTACAAATTGTCTCATTCATTGGCTCATGAATGTGCAACATCTGGAAAGGAAAAATGGACTTTTACTTCCTGTTATAATTTGTTAGAATCGTTAAGTCCTTGGTCGTTAAAGTGAACAGCTGGTTCGTTAACAGGCACTTCCCTGTCAGGGAACCAGGTAGGGATTCAACAGATACAAGGCTCAATAATATTCCTCAGAACATTCATATAACATGATCCGTAGATAAACAAGCACCTAATAATGGTAATAAGAACAAATAATTGATCAAGTTGTTACGTTTATTTCAAATTCAAGGTTTCTTTTCAATTAGAAGCAACAAAAGGACAAAACAATTGACATGTCTGATAACGAAGGTAAATCCACCATCCTTCAACTACTGCAGATACCAAACAATCTGCTCTTAGCAAAGGACGCGTCTGAAAAAACACTTATCATAACGTTACATTTCATCTCCGCATCGTATTGTCCCGAGTACAAAAATAATTCATTTTCTCAAACTTTGCTTTTTTTCAGTGATTCTTTTAAATGCTAGATAGTAAACATTAGTTATTTATATAGTCTCATTTCAGAAGTTTACTTAACCATTTGAGGACCAAGGGGTATTTTTGTTCCATACTTTTAAATGGAAGCCAAATGCGATTGAAACAAATTTGTATGACTTTATATAAATAAGGCTGCTTTTGATATGCATGTGTTAGTTCCGTTGTCAGGCTGAGAGGAATAACTCAAATTACAATTGTTACGTACAATCCTTAAGGTCCTAAAAGGGTTAAAAGGTTCGGAATGAACTAAAGATGCGCCGGCACCATTGGTAATCGAGAATCAGGGAAGACCTTTATCACTTGACGTTCGGCTCAAAGTGGAATCAGTTTAGATTCGGTGCATCCCTAGTACATGTAGACTTTACGTAACGTAGCAGCTCCATACAATGCGATTTTTAGAAATAAAACCAGGCTAGAATCAGTCTTGTGCAGAGCACAAACGAACTGCTCCATGATCAGAGGTACATTTAATAACCGAATAAAGATATTACAAAAAAATATACATGACTGTGGTGCTACAGCTATCTACAATTCTCAAGATCATTTCTCTTAAAAGTTTTAGGTCGTAAAAAGAACAAGGAGGGCAAGACAAACATAAAACAGTTCATTTTATTGCGAATCCAGGGATTCTGTACTCTAAACTCAAACTAAATTCCACCTGGTGTGAAATGATTATAAATACGCTAAAAGATCAGAGGGACTGAAGATAGTGATGCAGTCGTGTAGTTAATGACAGAGCCCTAAAATCAGAGCCACCTTTAGATGGACAGAGGGGTGACTCCACTCAGGACACAGGCTTTCGGGCTCTTCAGGCTGACAAAAGTTCACTTCCAAATAGCAGCTGCTCCAGATTAAATCTAAAGCGGGGGATAAAAATAAAACGGTGACCAATGCAAACTCACAGTACACATTATTAAGAATTAAAAAAAAAAATTTATTACTTCACATTGACCTCGAGGTTTCTTGTGAATTACTTATACTTTAAACAAATCCTAGTGCTTCAAATATTATAACTGGCTGCTAACATTAATATTTAAAAGGTAATAACTACTGTTTCCCCCCATTACTTTTAAATACTGCTCGCACAAATTAGGAGATCCTTTACAATAAAATAGCCCAACATTTTTGTGAGTGTAAATAAAACCATTATGTTAATAAGGTTCAAATGGTCGTGCGGAGCTTTTAGAACAAAACCAAGGCAAAGCATGATTGAGATTATATTCTGTATGACATCGTCACCCTCAAATGCCCCATGTCCTAATTTATACACGTTTAAAAAGGTTTTAAATATGTGAAGTTAAAAAAAAAGCAAATAAATTCGTAATAAAACAGGAATATTTAACAGCTAAGCAATGCGGTTATTTTTACTGCTCACGAAAATTAGGGGACGTTTTAAAAATAAAATATCCCCACAAAAATATCTTTGTTCTTTGTTTAAATATATTTTGTGTGTGTAAAAATCAAGAAAGCCAAACACCAACCAAAGAGTCCAGCATCAGCTCCGTACCAGCCTATTCTAAATCCATTTTACAAACTAACTGGTCAACTTTTCACCCCATCCCTTCTTCGAGTGTGAAATTGCACATTACATCATCAATGTCCTCGTCGTCATCGCCAATGTCGTCAAACTGAATTTCGTCGTCGTCACCGGGTCCAAATGTATCGGTCTCGTTGATTTTGGCTGTGAAACAGGTTGTGAAATAAAGAAGACAAGTGCAATAAATAAGACGCTGCATAGAATGCTTTAAAATTAATCCTTTTAATTAATTAATCAATCAGTTAGACCCATTTGTGAGACTAAAATGATGAAATGTAGACAGATACCGTGCTCTGGAAGCTCTCCGTAGGCCTTCAGACTGCGAGCCTCATCAGCATTGTACTTCAAAATAACATCAGCTTTTGTGTCCTAGGATTATAAAACAACCCCTCTTTAATCAATTAAAAAATATATATATATCTTTTTAAATTATTATTACTACTGTACTACATAATATTCTATATCATAATCTCTTAATATTAGGTCTTAATCATATAAGGACTATATTATGAATGCATGAAATTATATTACACTATGTTAATACTCATTTATCTCCTAACACAACAAGAACTAATAGAAATATATTATATTTACAATTACATTTAATGCAAGGTAATTAAATTAATACATACATTTAATTAGAGATTTTAGCTATTAATAATTAGATTTTTAGATTTTATTTATTTATTGCAGTTTCTTTAAGAAACATAATACACATACATGCAATATTACATAAACTGGCAAAAAGAAATACTTATGCCATAAAAGACAAAACCAAAAGAAAAAAAAACTATTTCTACAGAAAACCACTTAATATTCTTGATATGGTCTCATATGGACAGTAGCAGAAGAGTATGTTTTTATTTATTTGTATTATTTTTGTGAGCAGCAGACTGACCTGATAATCTCTCAGGCCTATAAGTATGATGTCCGAGGTGTTTATCCAAACCTAGATAAACAAAGCAAACCTTAAAAACCCTTCAGCAATCAATGAAAACTTTGAATACAAAATAAGAAGGTAAGAAAAACAAATGAAGATAAACGTGTGGTCACAGAAATATCTGTACTTTACTGATAAAAACCTACATCTCTATAAATAAACTTAAACATCTGGGCTAATGCTGGCAAACTTAAGATTCCATGTTTGTGCTTCTGGGTGTTAGTACACAACAACATGCAAGATGAATAACGTGTAATTCCTAGTCCCAATTCCTGGTGTGTGTGTGTGTGTGTGTGTGTGTGTGTTGCCATTTAATGTTCCCCAGTCTTTTAGTCAGAAATAGATAACCACTGTGTTTCAAAGCACCAGTCTATAATTCCCACAATCTGTAAATTAGTTTGTTAATCATACACGCGTGTTTAGAAGTTAGTCTGCTTATCTAGCCGGCTGGTTTGTGTTGTGTCATTTAATCTGAACTCTACAACGTAGCACAAAAAGCTGAATAACTGAACCAGTGGCAACACAGTTTACAAAATGCAACAACAAAATGCAGAGTCGGCGGCAGAGACCACATGACAGACTGCGTACCTTTTTCCGGAGTTTTCCTCGGATGTGACAAAGCCGTTTAACACCATCAAAGCACATGGCCTCCAATCTGCCGTTTCCCAACATCTTTATTACCTGTGCGTATTCTGGAACAGATGAGATCGGAACATGGAGTGGACGATGTGTATGTGGATCACACGACGTGTAACCGCTTCGTTCTGTGTCCTACCTTGCCCATCTTCTTTAAACACCAGCTCTCTCTTCTCAGATTCGTTCTCATTCTTACCACGTCTCCTGTTCTTTCCTCCTTTACCTGTACACAGCGCAGAGGACCAAACACTCAGCATTTTTATAGTGTCGTCTCATTCAGGGTTTTAAAGCTTACAGGATTTGCTCCTTCGGTTTAAAAATGTGAATGGAATTTCGATTCAAGTGCATGTTTGTGGGGCTTAGAAACTGTTCTATTGACGGTTTAAGGGCTGCTCTGTAAAAAGCTGATTCTGGGAGCCACGCAGCGCTGTGGGGAGAAACACAGCAGTGAACGCATTCCATCTGAGCAAGAGGCATTTTCCTTTGATGGGAATAAACTAACCTAAAGCTGAAAGTGCAGAAGTATGACTAGGATTAGCAAAGCTACAATGAAAATACCATAACAGTTCAGATGAGGTAATATCACACATTACGGTGCGTTTCAACAAAAACAGCATGAAATTTAACCCAGATCTGACAGCTCGAGATTAAGTGATTAGCAACTAATGAAGCACGATATATAATTTCTCAGTTATCAGCATCGGTCCGATATTACAATTGTACCCGAAATTAAAAAACATATTTATTATATGTTGGCAGATGAACAGTTTATTTCAGCAGTTTAGCAGCTCTGTTATTTCTTGGAGCTTCTCGATCATGAACACAATTGTACTGGGACTGTGGTAGCCTAGTGGTTAAGGTACTAGACCATGGACCAGAAGGTCCATGGTTCAGATCCCACCTCTGCCACAGTTGGGTCCCTGAGCAAGGCCCTTAATCCACAATTGCTTGGACTGTAAGACTGTATTAATTGTAAGTCGCTCTGGATAAGGGCTTCTGCTAAATGCTGTAAACCCTGCCTTTTAAATGAATATAAAATGAAAAATTTCCCTTTTAGTGAACCTTAATGCACCTTAGAGTAATCGTCACATCTGATGTCACTGTTTATTATTATTTTTTATTGTTAAAATAAATTATTGATCCAGGTTCAACCAACATTTTGCATAGAAAAGTTAAATTACGGCAGTAATGTGCAAAAAAAATCATCCTGAGAAATTCAATAGCGATGTATCCCTATTAAAAACCTTGACATTTAATACAAAAGGGGGAAAAATATCATTTTACTTTATTCCAAGACATGCCATTACAGCATAATAAACTATTTTACTGTTACTTTACTGCGATCAATTATTTTAAACAAAATCTTCACTTTTAGTATCGACTGTAAATCATGACGTATCTGTGTACAGTGATAATTCTCTACCATATGGTTCACAAATATTAGTGTTGTATCAATCGGTACAAACTTAATTACGTTCACATTTTATGTCATTCAACAGACGCCCTTATCCAGAGCAACTTACAATTAATAAAGTCTTACAATCCAAGCAATTGTGGGTTAAGGGCCTTGCTCAGGGATCCAACTGTGGCAGAGGTGGGATTTAAACCCTGGACCTTCTGGTCCATAGTCCAGTACCTTATTATAATTACAGTATTATTAACAATTTAATCCTTCAGAAAGCCCCAATATAAATTAGTTTCTATTAACACAACAGTCAACCCTTTGAGTAAGAAGAAGGAATTTTCTGGCCGTTTTTGTTCAACTATAACCAAGACCTAACGTGTTATATGACTATGATATTATTATTTTAAAAAAACATTAGTCTAGATACACACACTAAAATATTTAAATATAAATTAAACTGTCTATTTAGTCAAATGAAGCCAAGCAGCGTCCATTCCCTAAAGTCATAATTAAACACTGATTTTTAAAATTTAATTAATTATTCGTTATTTATAAATAAATCCGAAGCGTTATACAGAGCCTGTCACGTGCCATTAAGCGTCATTAAATATTCAGACAAAACCTCGCAGCTCGTGAGCTAAAGGCTAATTTCGAAAGGAACGCGTTTTTCAACAGATACACAGGGACTTTATTTTACCTTTGTTTTTGGGCATCTTCTAACACCGCCTGGCTGCTCCTGTAACCCGTTAAGAAGTTTGTAGTGTTGGAAATTATGAATACAATTTTCACTCTCACAGACGAGCCTCTATAGAAGCACCTCCAGCTACTAGCGCAATAGAAAGAGAAGGTACGCATGCGCAGTGGCTATAGCTTAGCCACACAGAAGCTGTTGCAGTTAGATGTGTTACTGCTACCCACAGGACAGGAGGATCAATTACAGGCTATGGATGTACAACGCAGCAACCACACACACACACACACGCACACACACACACACGCACACACACACACACGCACACACACACACACACACACACACACACACACACACACACACACACACACACACACATATATTTGATTTTCATTGTGTAGGATAAGTCAAATGCCACAGGGCACTTTTATTCTAGAAACAAAAGGAAAAGTTACATATCTGAATTCCCCAGAGAATAATGGATAATGGGACCTATCTTGTAGGCTATTTTCGGAACATGGTCGCCATCTTGAAAGCTGCCACTTTGGATCAATTATTAAAGTTTTTCCAATGGGAAGGTTTTCATGTAGCATATCAAAGAAGACCAGATTTTTTTTTCTGAAATCAATGTTGAAATCAGATTTGCAATATCTCTTGTGGTTCAAAGGTTACGTTAAAATTTTCTGTTCAACACAGAAATGTCAAATCTTTTGTTGTTTGTTTTGATGAAGATAGAATCGATGATTCTGGTGTCTGGATAATGTAGCTGCCATATCATAGCAACAGACTTTCACAACTGACACCCAGAAAGATCAGCAATTTCACACAACACATAATCAGTTCATGTCTGGATGGAGTTTTGATTATCTATTTGACTCGTGCTGTTTAAATATCTGATTGCATTTCAGCTTGTTTCGTGGCTGCTTTCAGTTGATTGACTGCAGTTACTTGTGCCAAGTGGCAAAAACGAACAGGAGTCTTACATTCCATTTTGAATGCTGACAGGATTTGATATGATGATGCAAAACCTACAGTCTAAAAGTTAGATGTACTTTATCATTCTGTCATCCAATTTGCAATAAATGCTATAAAACACACCGCTGTGCTCCTTAATCTTCTGTTAACTGGCCATCTTTAGACACTGATGCCACTATTCATTTGTTCATGCTCATTTACAAAACTCTCCTCGAATTGTCTCCCCCCAATCTGTGTCATTTACTGCAAACTCCATCTGCAGTTTACAATACTCGTGCTTCTCATCAAATTTTACTGCAGATTCCCAAAACAAATACAGTCGAATCCGGTTAATTGGAACACCGGTTAATGGAACCAGATGCTTATTCGGACTGAATCCTAAAGTAGCTAAATAAATCATATTATTATACACGTGTAATTTTATTCGCTTATTTGGACCAAAATTCAGCTTAATCTGACCAAAGAACGTGAGAGCGAATAAGAAAAAGAAGCCACAAGTCGCCACTTTTGGGATCCCCGGGAGAATTTATGCTTTTATCAAAGGAAATCCGAAAAGGTGTGTTACCAAGAGCAAAACCAGCAGGAGGTGACCACACCCACCACTTTCTCGATTTTGTTCAAGTGCAGTCCATCAAGAGAAGGTGTCAGATCCCACTGGATAAGTTCTTCAAAAGTTGATTGGATCACGTCCCGATGTGGTCCCATTAACCGGATTTTACTGTAAGAAGCAAATTGCAGATATTTTAAGCGATACACGCAGTTGCACAAAAGATTAATTCAACTTGTTTTGTAATGTTTGTTGATTGTTTTTTAATCGATTTTTTGTGATTTTGTATGTTCTCCACAAAGTTCTCCCTATCTAAATAATAATTAAAGAACATACTGTAAAACAGAACTTGTGTTTTTAGCATCAGCTTCTAGTCTTAGTTATTGATTCAAATTAACTACACAGATATCATTTAAATAATGACTTCATGGTTCATTTAACTGTTTAAACTTTTTTGACTCTGGCTGAATTTAACTGGCTTAATATTGCATTATTATTATGATATAATATTATAATATAATAGTGCCTTGCTATCCCTTGCTGCTGTAACACAGTGAATTTCCCCACTGTGGGACTAATAAATGATTATCTTATCTAATCTTATCTTATCTCTATATGAAATAATCATACCAGTTTTGAATTTAAAAATAAGGGAAATTTTCCCTTGCGCGCTTTGAGCCGTCCCACCAACCTTACATTTTAAGACAGTTTTACAAGAAATCTAAAATAACCCCCTGTGAACCACTTACAAACTACAATGAGATGATCAGAACCCTAAAGGCCTACCTTTGTTGACAGAGTGGTTGCTTTTATATGAGAGTAGAGCACAAACAGTGCTGTTTGATGACATCCTAATTTCTTTAACAGTCTTTCTCACCAGTTCTCGCGAGGTTAGTGATAATTCAGAGAGGCACAGGAATGTTTTTTTAATTATAATATAATACGGGAAATTTACGGGAAAATACTAATACGGGAGGAAGGCTGGAAAGAGGGGAAAATTGTAAAAAGTTTCCCGGCCAAAACGAGACTTGACTTGATAAATAACAAACATCGCTGACAGTGCGCTAATCGTACGGTGCTAATGTGAACCACTGGTGCTCACCTAGCCATCACGGATAGCAATTGCTTCCCTCCAGGCCAGCAGGGTGCAGTAAGTGTACTTGTGATTATAGCGCTGTACACGCAGAACTGAGATAAAAACCGAGAAGGTAGAAATCGGCTACATTTGGAATATCCTTAAAACATAGAAAAATGGAGATTTTAACCGTTTAATAGAATTCAAAAACACAGCGCGGGACGAACGCATAAACCGATGTTCAGTCAGGTAGTTATTTAAGCATAAAAACGGTAATTACGTCATTTTAATAAACACTCTTTGTGAGGCTAACCAGCTAGCATTAGCCGTGCGAGGCTAACAACGCGTGGAAGTGAGTGTGACAAAAACAAAACGATGAATTAAAGTTGAGAAAAGCAACACCATGGTGTATAAATGTACGATCAGGGGCTGTCCGAACAGTTCCGATTCTGTCATACATTACATTTTACCGGCGGATCCGAGCAGACGGAGACTCTGGTTAGAGTTTATAGAGCGCATGAACTGTTCTCAGTGTGAGGGAGAGACAGAGAATGTGTGTGATTCTTACAGAGTGTGTGCTCATCATTTCTCTCCTCAAAGCTTCACGCGACAAGATCTCGGCTTCACCACACTCTTTCTATTAAACATTGATGCTGTTCCCACTATTTCCCCCGAAGATCAGGCGGCACCCCAAACACGGGTAAGTTTCATTTCCACAGATCAGTTACTACATTTTCAGCCTGCAATCACCCTTTATTGTTCAGTCCAGTCAAATCTTTAGGCCACAATCAGCCATTGTATTGTATTATTAATTTGTCATTTATTGTAATCATATAACCATTTTATAAGGAAATTCCAGTTCAGCTCAGAATCTTTCCATTATCTTCCGTTAATCCACACGGGGGTTGCGGGCAAGCTGGTGCCCACCCATATCCATACACACACACACACTGTCAGACACTACGGGCCAATTTAGAGACATCAGTTAAAAACCAGTTTTTGGACTGAGGGAGGAAACTGGAGTAAACCCACAAAGACACGGGGAGGACATACACCCTGGGACTGAGAGAGTGACTTGGCACTGGTATTTTATTTTCTGAAGTGAAGTGACAAGTTAAAAAAGACATTAAGAAGTAAAATTGTTATTTTATCTCAATTCATAACTTATCGTAATACCTTGGGCTTAAAAAGATAAGAAAATTATGCTTGTACATATGTTTGGTCTGGATAGTTAGTAGTAAAATTGTTATAAATAAATTATTCATCTTATTTTGGGACTGCAATTTGATCTAATAGATATTCTATAGAATAATAATAATGATAATCATCATCATCACCACAATTTCTCGTTGCAGAAAATATAAATCTGTGTGAATGTATCCTTTATCCTTTAACCTAAACACACTCGTGATCTTATGAGCTAAATTTTCATTGCCTTTATGTGATTGTTTTTCCTCGGACAGGCAGCAGGTGGCGCTGAAGATGAGGAGACCTGTAATATCACCATCAGTAGCACGGTCTCTTTGGCCGGTGTTAAAGAAGAGCCTCTGGAGTATGACCTGAGCCCTGTGCTGAATTTCCAGGATACAAAGTCGCCTCTTAAACATCTGAAGAAAGAGGATAATGCTTTTCAAGATTTGCATGCAGAGAGCATCGAGCCACCCGGCGTCATTAAAACAGAGCCCGGGTCTGAAGAGGAGAAACGGAAGCCGTTTAGCTGCACGCACTGTGATCTGAAGTTCCGGTTCAAACGCGCCCTCGTGCAGCACGAGCTCACCCACGTCGAGGACAGGACGCAGTCTTTCCGCTGCTCTCACTGCGGCAGGAGCTTTGCTCTGAGAGCCTTTCTGAAAGCTCACGAGAAGATCCACGAGAACGCCGAGACCACCTTGACGTACAGCTGCACGGCCTGTCCGCGCCGCTTCCGCTACAAGAGCCTGCTGGCTGTTCACCTGAGGCATCACTCCGCCCAGGTCACATATAAGTGCCCCGTGTGCGAGGAGGAGTGCCAGTACAAAGCGGCGCTCTCTCAGCACATGAAGTCGGCTCACTCGGGGAGCAGGCTCCACTGCGAGACCTGCGATAGACGTTTCATAAAAGTCGACGCTTTTCTCAATCACATGGACAAACACGCGGTGGTGACGCCGTATTACTGCGGCCTGTGCAAAATGTATCAGCTGACGGAGCGCGGCTATTTCAAGCACATGCAAACTCACAAACAGGACCACGACCAGACTGATGTCCCCATGGGCGACCAAGAGGAAACGGGATGGACAAGTGAAGCCGAGCAGACTAGACTGGAACGGCAGGATGATCCGGAACATGTCGCTGCCAAACGGGACGGACCTGAGTCACAGCGGCAGGTGGAAGCGCATCGGGAACACAGTCCAGACTCGGAGGAGAATAACAATGCAGAAGATGATCTACTTGTTATAGAACTCAATCCTTTATTAATTTTACCTGACGAGGTTTGTGATAATGAACTAATCCAGAATGGTGCAACTCTAAGATTTATAAGCGAGTAGAAATCAGTGTCCTGTTACCCACTGAGATGGTTAGTGGATGTTGGGATCAGATTATTCTCTTATTTTGACTTTTTTTGTGACTTTAGTGATCGTACTCTGTCATAAATGCTGCTGTCATTATGTAGCGGCAGCACCAAGTACTGTACTCGTAATGAATCGAAAACATAAACAAATGTCCATAATAAAAGCATTTTGCACAGTCTGTACTCACATAACCCTGATCTGCAATAGTCGGGTATGGAAAGTTAATTAATGAATTCCATATTGGGGCGTCACGGTGGCTCAAGGGGTAGAACGGCCGCCTCACAGCAAAAGGTCTTTGAATCGATCCCAGGGTGGGGCGGCCTGGGCCCTCTCCAGGTCTGCGTGGGTTTCCTCCCACAGCTTAAAGACATGCGTGCTAGGTTAATTGATGTCTCGCATCAACTTGAGTGTGTGTGTGTTTGTGTGTGTGTATGTGTATGTATATATATGTGTATGTGTGTATATTATATATATATATATATATATGCACATACATACACACAGTATATATATCAAATTATTATACAGAAGAAATTGCCAACTGATCCCGGTAGCTATGTTAAATAAACCAACCAATTTCATGTTGTGACTGTATAAATGTTTAGTTATATTTTTATTTGATGAAATATCTTATATCAGTTTTGATTAAATAATTTAAATGAAAAAAAAAAAAAACTTGACATTCGTATTATAGACACTGAGTTTATACATACTGCTCACAAAAACGAGGGGATATTTCAAAATCAAATATCCCATAATTGTGAGCAGTGTGAAAACGTCTCACCTCCGTAACGTCTAAAGGTTTAGTGAGATTAAATCTGACAGATTTAAAAATATGTATATATTATGCTCACCCAAATGAGGGGAGATTTCATTAGGGAGATAAGCGGTGTATGCTGTAATGCAATCTAACATTTGATTATTTTTTTATTTTTAATGTGCTCTCCACAGTGGTCATTTCTATAAACCGCAGTTAGAAAGCCAGTTCTTATAGACTGTGATGGACCAGACTGGGTCATGTGATTCTCTGAGCTTCTGGTCAAACCCTAAAACTTGAGTCAGTGAATCTAACCAGAACTCAAATGCAGGTGGTGAGTTAAGACTGCTGGGTTATGGATGTTTAACATATTTACCACCCAAACTGACTAAACTTTAGACGGTAAATGAGTGATAAGGCAGAGGCAGCTGGGCATCTGGGCCAATGAATGTAGATACAGCTCTAAATGTTGACGTATACATTTGAAATATTTCGAACCCAGCACTGGCTCCATGTCCTCTACTATAATTACTGCTCCAACCAACAATTACATGATGTAAGAACAAAGTCATACCCAACAGAACCAAGAGTATGAATGTGCTAAATATGTGATAATGGACTGTTTTACTCAGTCGCTTAATAATACTGTAAGTTATGAAGGTTTATTGAGCTGAATACAGAACTGCATTATTTGTTACCCCTTCAGGACTTTGAATTCAGATTATGGACACACGTTGCTGGTTTGGCATCCATGGCCTGGGCTCAGTTGTCATCCGCTTCTCCTGGTGAGGTGGCATCAGAATGAGCAGATCGGCCCAGACCACAGATTCCAGCTCCTTCTGGGGATCCTCTGATGTTCCCAAGCCAAGAGTGAAGTCTCAGTGGGTCCAGGTGCTGCCTTGGGGTCTCTGTAATTGCCCATAAAAGGTTTCTTCTTTACGCAGGGATGTTTTTCCTTGCCACTGTCACCTCTGGCTGCTCATTTGGGCCCTAGGTTCAGCTTTATACCAAGTATATTGCTCACAAAAATGAGGGGATACTGAAATGAAACATCATTTAAAAGCTCCATATAAACACAATGAAAGTAAACATTTTGTGGAGAATTATGAGAATCAGACCCCCCCCATCCCCCCCCAAGAGTTTCCAGTGTGAATCTCTTCTTTTTTTTGTGCCATCCCAGATGAATAAAGGTGACCATCTGAAAGCTAAATTACAATACAGGGGCGTATATTAAGGCAAGCGATAGCAGTGGTTTTGCTGAGAAATAGCTTATATTTATAGATTTCGTAATACAACAGCCTGCAATCTCTTAATACAATAATATTGTTCTCTACCAGCTTTTATAAAAAGGTTGATATTACATTATATTACAAGTTCGTACATATGGACCAGCTGTCCCTAGTCCACGAACGTCCTGGGGCTCTGCTCGCTCCGAGGCAGCAGTGATTGTACGAGCAGCAGCTTTGACTGGTCCGCACGTTCAGCAGACGAGGAAGAAATCAGATTGTCCACCAGGGGGCATTACAGTCCACGCTCAGCATCTGGGAGTGCAGACGGGTGGCAGGTGAGCGTCAGCCTGGGCTCGTGCACTAGCTCTGGGCATGAGGTCTTCAGGTCTGTGATTAGCAGGTCGAGGCTGAGGATCAGAGAGCCGTGGAGGTTACCTTCTTCACTCCACGACGCTGAGCCAGAATGGAGCAGCCCACCGGTTCAAGCACGGGGGGCACGTTCCTGTTCAGAGCAGAGTACGTAGCAGCCATGGCACCCTGTGGGACCAGAGAGTGAGGCCGGAAGGTTATGGATCAATCACAGTCAAGGTTGTTGGAGCCATTTTAGTGGAAAGCGCCTGCTAATAGTAAATCCTCGCTATGAAAGTACAGCAAGTGAGTGACATCAGTTTTGAGTAAACAGAATCCGACGTTACTGTTCATTCAGGGTGAAGCAGCGGTGCCAGATTTCTCTCTTTTAGCGTAAAACAGGAGCCCTTATTTTTACAAACTGACGCGCAAAAAAAAAAAAAAAAAACAAGTATTGGTTCACTACCTAGACAAAAGTTTGTGGACGCCCCATCTAAAACATAGGTATTAGTTTGGAGTTCGCCAAAAAGCAATAAACTGGATGAAATTACATGAATTTAGCAAGATCAGACACGTGAAATACATATTTCACTAATAATAATAATTTTCACCATTTTCCTTTTGGTTGGCTGTTATTACTAACATTCTTAGGACCCATGATGAATTATTGATACTGGAAATGCACACACAAACAATGGGATTTAGCACAGATCTGCACAGAGAGATACTAAGAGACTGATCTGTGCAAACAAGAACCAAATTCGATGAGGCGCGAGGCGGTTCAGTGCCGGGGTGTGTCTGCATTTTTAAAATAGGACTATCGCAATACTGTGGGCTTAGAAAAAAAAAATGGATAGAGAGATCTTTGATAGAAGAGAAGTTAAATACATTTATACTTAAAAACACTTAATATTATAATAATATGCAAATACTTAAAAGAAGCTGCTGGAAACGTCAGTGACAAGAGACCAGAGTTCGAATTCATGAATTTATCATGAATGATGACCCCTGCGACCCTAACCAGGACAAGCAGGGATAGAACTCGATGCTTTCCTTTGTTAGTTTTTTTTTGTAAAATAATAATAAAAAAATAGTAATAAAATAGTCAAATATACATGTCACAAAATGAGGGGATATTTTATTGGGGATATTTCATTTTCCTTTCATGATAACCCCTAATTTTTATGAGCAGTATATTTGAATAGTATTTATAAAACCGTGACTTTGCTGCTACTCTGTGTAAAAAGGTTTCTTTTTAATAAGCATTTCTTTAAAACGAATCGGTGTCAGAACATTTGCACTCTGGTAGCAGTAATGGACGCCGAGCTTCATTTCCGTTCCATCTCTCCTGTGAGCTTATCACTTTACCCAGAGCTTTAATGTCATGCAGCAGCTCAGCCTAATAGAACCTTATATGTGCTTGAAAATGAAATCTGATTAGCTCAACCTCCGGCAGTTGTGCATCCTGTATAAATCTACATCGATAAATCAGCGGGCCGCAGAACGAGCAGTGTGTGCCGGGTGCAGCACCTTGACCAGATGAGGGGCGTCGTGTCGGTTCAGTTGGAATTTGGGGAGCTGGTCTTTATGGATGATCCACGGGTGCCTCAGTACTTGTGCAGCCGTTAATCTCTGATGGGGGTCAACGTGCAGCATTTTGGACACCAGGTCCTGTGGGAAACATGAACACAGCATTTATAACCTCAGCACATCTCTCAGATCTCTTCACGCTGAACGAAACGTAGTGGGACCGTCACAGCGAGTGAACGGCGTTTTTTTTATCTAAGCACTCCAAACCACCCGTCTGCTTTCGCTTTCCTTCATTTTCTCTCTTCACTCGGTCAGCTTAAAAAAAAACAAAGACAAACAGGAAGATCTAATTTGTTTTTTTTTTTTTGCATGCGAGGGCGGACCAGAATGCACTTGGTTACGTCGCTCTGAGGTTTATCCTCATCTTTTCCCAGCTTTATTCCAAAACGTATTTTCCTTAATATCCACGTTACTGTAGTCAGCGTGTTGGTGGTCCTATCAGAGCTTTGCTCTGAGCTGTTCTGCCTGACGACCGAGCTCTGATAGGACGGCGTGATTTTAACACTCGGATAAAAACGTTTGCGGAATAGCATTAATAAGCTGGGTTATTTTTAATAATTAAATTACATACTACTAATAATTAAATTGTATATTCAAATATATTAATAATATTATTTAAATAATAATAGTAATGAAATTAATCATTAAAATAAATAACGGTGCTGGACATGACATTTATGCATCACTTTAAAATTTAAAAAACCTTTCCTTTTTTTTAAGCTTAAAAGTTCGCCACAGCAACCCGAATTCGAATTCTTGACAGTGCCTCGGGACATGACTAGGAGCTCCAGTGCACACCAGGCCTCTTTCTCAGGGAAACTAATAAACCCCTGACGGACAGTACAGCCAGAAATCAAACCCACTGCACAGGTTTGGAGCTGGACGGAGAAACACTGCCACAGTCCCGTTATGTTGGCTGAACCTCCTGCGTTTGGGTACAACCATCAACCCTTTCTGAACGTACCTTAGCCTCAGGTGAGACGGAGTTCCAGTAGCCGCCAGTCAGAGAAAACTTGCCACTGCCGATTCGAGCCAGGATCTCCTCCGGCGTGTCCTCAGGACCATTTGCAAACGGAGTGAACCTGTGAAGCAAAGCAACCTCAACAACAGATCCCACAGTGTACATTCCTCCTCTAGATCACCACCGTTTATTTACCCGGTTAGCATGGTGTACAGGAGCACCCCCAAGCTCCAGATATCACACGCAGCATCATAACCCTGCTTCTTCAGCACCTGGACAGCACAATGCACCCGATTACTTTGATGAGCACATTCAGAATCCTCGTCTGACGTGACGGCTGAAGTGACGCGACAGTGATGCGTACCTCTGGGGCTACAAAGTTGGCGGTGTAGCACGGCGTCATCAGCAGCCCGTTCTCCGCCCTCAGCTGCTTGGCAAAGCCAAAATCACAGATCCTGATGGACTCCGGGTTGCCAGATTCATCCACGTAGAGAATGTTACTCGGCTTCAGATCTCTATGGACCACCTGAGGGAACGCAACAGGATCGTTAAAGGATCAGATCATGCGTGAGTTAAGGTTACGGTATGTCATTAGGAGGCCTCCTGATTGGCTCTCACTACAGCTGCTCCTGGCACATCCTAAAAGGAGACCCCAGGACAGACCCAGGACCTGCTGGATGGACAAATATCTAGCCGGCTTGGGGGCATCTGTGGTCAGAGATGGAGAAGTCCATACTGACCTTCTCGGGTTGTTCCGTATGGAAACTGAGACTGAGAGCCAAATCCTTGCTTGGATCCCCTATTTCCAAAACCTCACATACGTTTAGCGATGTTACATAATATGGTGGGACCACAAAGTAAATGCCATTCTGATTGGTCCTCCTGCTTGGTTGTCATCTATGGATTGGAGGGGGCATTGCTTCTTCATCTGGACAGAACTCTGCTGTGGTTACACAGATCTTGCTTCTCATAAACAAGCTCGATCAGCTCGGTTTCAACAACTTTGCTAGGAAACGACTAAGGGGATGTGGATTATGAGGGTTTCAGATTTTCTGTTTTAATACGACTAGTCCAGGAGGATTTGACTAAACTGCATGGGAATTCTTTGTCTATTGCTCCATACCCCTTGTGCATGCAGATACTCGACAGTCTTGGTGATGGTGTAGAGGACGGCACTGGCTTCCCTCTCTGAGAAAAACTTCTGCCTGAGGATCTTATCCAGCAGCTCCCCGCCTTTAAGCAGCTCAGTCACCAGAAACACTGAACGCCCATCATCGTATACCTGCAGAACAAGAAGGTCTGAGTCAGATCTCTAGTGACTGATTCTCATTCAAATCTGCACTTTGTGGTCGAGTCGTGTGCCTTTAGTGTGCTATCCCGAGTCGACCCGCTAATGTCGGAGTTGAGTGCGAGTCCAATTGAAATCTGTAGCATGCACGTCAGAGAGGAGTCAGTCACGCTCGAGTCTGATTCAAGCCTGCAGTATGCGCATCTGACAAGAGTCTGTAGCGAGTCTTAAGAGTCTGATTAGAGTCTCTTGTCTGAGAGTCTGCAGTGTCCAAGCCTTTTTTTAACCGGCCTTAGTTAGGTCTAGCCATGGCAGTCGGTAGCATGAGACTAGTGTGGAGTCCAAAATTGAGGCTTATTCCACCAGTGTGTGAATCCAAGTCAAACCTGTAGCGTGCAAGTCTGAGCTCTCTAGAGTTTGAGTCTTTTAGGGTCGAGTCTGTAGCGAGTCCAAGTCCAGTCTCTATTGTGTGAATCGGATTTGATTTTGTGGAGCAGAAGTCCGAGTCTAGTCTGCACCGTGCGGGTCCCAGTCGAGCCTGCAGTGCACGGGTCCGAGTCGAGTCTGCACCGTGCGGGTCCGAGTCTAGTCTGCACCGTGCGGGTCCGAGTCGAGCCTGCAGTGCGCGGGTCCGAGTCGAGCCTGCAGTGCGCGGGTCCGAGTCGAGTCTGCAGTGCGCGGGTCCGAGTCGAGTCTGCACCGTGCGGGTCCCAGTCGAGCCTGCAGTGCGCGGGTCCGAGTCGAGTCTGCACCGTGCGGGTCTGAGCTGAGGGTGCAGAGTTCGATAGAGATGACCTCAGAAAACTGTAATCAAGTGAAATGCTCAGGGTTCAGACGTCTTTATTAATTAACTCCATTAATGTATCAGGCAGCAGAAGGGATGCATTAATTATCCGAGTCTGTACGCATGACCAAGAACTGGCCCATCACTTGTGTTTATAGAATAAAATGTATTTCTGATTGGCTCTGGCGGATGTAAACGGATTCACCAAACGGAGCCTAACAATATAAACAAATGTAAATGATCTAATCTGTATGCTATATTTGGAGTCAGAAATATTCCTGCAGGACCGGATCTGCTGGATCAGCTTACAGTGCTTGTGGCTCGAGATCTATTCGAGGCAGTCCTGCAGTATCAGGGCTCCTAGCGTTAACGTGCTCCTAATCTAATTTGAGCTGAAAGCCAGAGTGCTTATCGATACGCTTCGTTGCACTTACATCTTTTAAAGTGATGATGTTTGGATGCTGGCCGTAGCGGAGCAGGATTTCCACCTCCTCGGTCGGGTCCCTTTTGGCTTTATTGATGATCTGGATATAAAAAGCAGGGGTAAGAGGTGGTGGCTGTCATTTAAAAAAAAAAAAAAAAAGCAATCGAGCAGCTGCGAGCGGGACTGAAGGGTCACCTTGACGGCGTAGTCCATGCCCGTGCTTTTCTGAATGCAGCGCTTGCAGATGGAGTACGACCCGACGCCGATGTCCTCCCTGACCTCGTACGATTCGCTGAACTGCGACGTGTTTCTGTGCAGCTGCTGCAGGGCAGAGAACGAAGACCAGAGGGTCATGACCAGCGTGATTTTTAAAATGGGATTCAGTTTACTGGGCATCAGACGGGATTCTGGTCATTCACAAACATTTCCTGACGAGGTGGAAATGGGTGAAAGAGCACTCAAGAGGTGTTCAGTCAGAACCGTTGCAATATATGGAGAACAACAACAGTATTATTATTATTATTATTATTTAATCTGATTAAATACATCTAGATTTATCTGCCAATGCCAGTCCATCATTGACGGTGGGGGTCGCTTTCTTACCTGCACTATAGCGCTGATGTTGCTCTGCAGCGGTTGGGTTTCCTCCTCTGAGCTGATGGCCACAAAGCTAAAGCCTCTGAAGAGCTGGTGGGCATTGGCGCTCGGGGGCACCCCGGGTGAATCTATGCACAATCACACAAACACACTTTGAAGCATGCCTCCAAACATCCTGTTTGTCTCCGAGTCTCTGAGTAACTCCACACTAATACACAACTCATAATAAAACATCCCCTCATTATTGTGAGCAGTGCATTATTAATTAGTCATGAAGCACTCTGCCAGAGGAAAAAACAAGAAACACCCCGGGATAAGTGGCTGTTCTTATCCTCCTACCTTTGGGAGTTTTAGCTGTGAATTCTGGGTCGAAGTAGAAGGTATCGTCAGGTCTCCCAGACGCAGGTTTGAAGGGAGGGGGAATCTCTCTCCTAAATAATTTCTGGTGACAAAAGCAGGGTTCCGGACGTTAATACTTGCAGTTTAACCTCGCAGTTTAACCACGCCTTCACTTTATTTGATCTGATTACCACTGTTAGCTTGTATAGCCAATTACATTTGCACTCACAGCATTTAGCAGACGCTCTTATTCAGAGCGACTTACAATTAATACAGTTTTACAATCCAATTGTGGGTTAAGGACCCAATTGTGGCAGAGGTGGGATTTGAACCCTGCACCTCCTAATCCAGTATCTTAACCACTAGGCCATCACAGTCCCACCAACTAATCATGGATCAAGCCATCGAGCTCCATACTATTTATGTTTCCACACAATCCTTCTGGCAGGCTCCATATCCAGGCGTCCATCTGCCTGTCCTTTTGCCCATTTTCCTATCCAGGTGTTGGTCTGCCTGTTTTTTCCATCTGCTCACCTGTCTTTCCCTCCGAATGTCTTTCTATCAGAGGCTGCCTATCTTTCAAACATCCACCTGTCCTTTTCCTCCGTCCAACTGCCTTTACAAGTCAAGTCAGATTTATTTATATAGAGCTTTTTAGGATGGCACATTGTCTCTAATCAGCTAAAATATTATGTTATCTCATAAAGCCAATCCCAAATTGAGCAAGCTTAGGGCAACAGTGGCAAGGAAAAGCTCCCTACATTTTGTAAAGAAGAAACCTTGGATTGACCGAGAATCAAAAGGGACCTGGCATCCTTGTAAGAATTGTAAGAATTCAATTGTATTGATAGTAAAACTAAGTAAACAATAACAGATAAATAAAATAATGTCAAAAATATGTATCGGAAATAATTGCTGATATGCACAGAGTCACTTAAGGATCCTGACACCTGAAGGATGGATTGTCTGTCTGACTATCTTCTACTCATCTTTACTTTTGTTGGTCTTCCTGCCTGTCCTAGTACCGGTCTTTCCAACTGTCTGTTAGTTCGTCTGCCCATAATCCACCCATTCACCCACCCAGACCACCCATAATCCATCCACCAATCCAAATAGAATCCATCAATCCAACCACCCACCCATGATCCACCCATCCAACCACCCAGCAATCCACCCATAAATACCTCCCCCTCCCGCCTCCCCACAAGGGTGCACTTTGATTCACGTACAGACTGAAAATCCAAAACACACACTTACATTCCAGTCAATGGAAGCGTAAAACTGGTGTCTCTTTATTTCCTCAACACCATCTGGTCCAGCACCTGTACAAACAACATTCACCAGCTGTAGGTCTGATTTCAGTGTAAAAGTTCACATTTCCTCATTTAAGACAGCGCATCAGACAGTGTGTTTGTGTACACAAATGCCTGCTTTCTCACCCAGCCGGTTAGCGGGATTTCGTTTGAAGAGATTTCGCAGGAGACTCTGAGCTTCCAGACTGAGGAACTGAGGCATTCCCAGCTTCGCCCTGCAGAGGGTCAGCGATCAGGGTAAAGGACAAGAGAACAGGAAGCATTCAAATGGTCACTCATCACAGAGACCCAACACCAAACATTAGCCAGCTAAACTAAAGCTAGTCAGCGAAACGGAAAACCTGCTATCTTTAGCAATAAGGTTTGACTTTAAAAGCTGTCGGAAAGACGAGAAATCATTAATAAAGTGTTAAAATGTGAACAGTTCTTTATATTACTGCTTTGAATTAAAAAAAAAACAAAAAAAAAACAGTCATTTCCACCTCACCTTACATGCCCTCTGACAGCTAGGCTGCCAATCGTTTTAATATGAATGTAAAGAGACAAATCAATTCCTACAAAAAGGATCTTATAGCCTGAAATTAAAACCCATTCAAATCCCTTTTCCCAGCTAGACTCCCACCAATGCCTACTGGCATTCATCATTCATGCACCAAGAAAGAAAAAGTGTTGAAACATTGAAAAAGTGTTCAGTCCCCTGATTTAACACTTAATAGAGCCTCGTTTTCTCTTAATTAAAGCCATCAGTCTGTTTGGATATGCCTCTACACGCTTTGCATACCTAAATTAGGGAATAATTGGCCATTCGTCCTTGCAGAATTGTAAAAGTTCAGTCCAATTACAGGGTGAGTGGCAATGAACTGCCCCGTCCCCGGATTCTCTACTGGATTTAGGGCTCTGACTTGGCCACTCAAGGACACCCGACTTCCTATCCTTCATACTCGGCTCATACGCCGTTGTCTACAAGAGGGCTGTAGGCAGGGTGTAGCATGCACTCCGATCCTGACCAATGGGCCGGTTTCTAACTAAAGAAAGACACCCCACAACAGTACCAAAAGTCTGAGGCCGCCATTACATTACTGGTATAATGACCATATATTATTATTCCTCAGTCCCTTTATTAGCATATAACCACATAATACAGGAGATTTGTATGCAGTATTAAAAACAGCTTTAACGCTACGGTGTTACAGACGTAAGTATTTAGCGTGACTGCCCCTTACACCAGAGCAATAGCAGCATCTGGCAGCGAAGTCGACCCTTCTTACAGTGTGTGATCTGGAAAGCGATTGGTTGTTTCTGTGCTTATAATATAAAGAGTGCAGTTCACGTGATCAAACCTGGCCGGAGTGTAGACCTATAAAAGGTAAGGATTTGGACAAGGAATGATGGTTTAGGCATAATTGTAACCTTTTCTAACAGAGTATATAACCTTTTAGAACTCGACAACTTACATAAATCACAAAACAGCCCACTGTTTATGTGAAGTAATAGCAGAAGGACTCTGTCCTCCAGAAAGACCTCCGTTTTTATTCTAAAATCTGCTGTTACCCCACTAGCGCTGCTTATCTACCAGCCTGGGGCACTTCATTCATATCAACAGTTCCTCCACCAGCACTGCTCACTGTAATTCATGCCCAGACATTACAGGAAGGAAAGTGTGCGGCTGTGTGTGTGTGTGTGTGTTGTAGGTTAAGTGACAGACTCTGGGATTCAACTGCCGTGTCGACAAGATCAGCACCGTCCTGCCTGACTGCTTTATGCATCCTGTATTCTCAGTATGCATCTATTCCGGTTTTATGCATGGCACTCACTTTAGGATCATGGTCATGGTCTCTTTGCGGTCCTTTCCTTGGAAGGGGAGTGTTCCCGTTAACATCTCAAACTGAAACAGGAAACAAGATGATTAACAGCGTTCATACAGAGGTGTTACACACAGAGGTTGTTGCATTGTTACGGATCACATGATTTTGCCCTGTTCTCTATTCATCAGTGTGTTTTTCTTTATATTCAGAACTGTTCAATGGGGGATATTTCAAAACACAATACAGTGTTCCCTGGTTTATGGCGGGGGGGTTACGTTCCAGGACCACCCGCGATAAACGAATATCCGTGAAGTAGGGACGTTATATTTATTGAAGTGTTTATATATTATTTTAGCCGTAGAACTTGCAGAACGTTTGGGTTTCATCGTAGGGCTTGAATGAATTCAGTCTATAATGAAACTTT